>CAUYPO010013772.1:0-23204 GCA_963574435.1 Cheirogaleus major
GTGAAGGATCTACAATTGCGTTAACGAGCCAGGGTGCTCCTGTCTCAACAGTGTCACCTGGGAGCTCTGGCACCTCAGGCGTCAGCACGGGATCCACAACACCATCCAGCAGTGCAGGCTCACCACACAGCACCGTGTCTGCTGGTGGCTCTTCCACCCCTAGTCTCAGTGAAGGATCTACAAGCGCCTCAAGGAGCTCGGTTTTTCCTCTCTCAACAGTGTCACCTGGGAGTTCTGTGACCCCCAGTGTTAGCGCCGGAACAACAACGCCATCCAGTAGTGCAGGCTCACCACACAGTACCGTGTCAGCTGCCGGCTCTTCCACACCAGGCCTTAGTGAAGGATCTACAAGTGCCTCAAGGAGCCCGCATGCTCCTGTCCCAACAGTGTCACCTGGAGCTCTGGCACCCCAGGCGTCAGCCAGGGATCCACAACCACCTCCAGCAGTGCAGGCTCACCCCACAGCACTGTGTCAGCTTCTGGCTCTTCCACACCAGGCCTCAGTGAAGGATCTACAAGTGCCTCCACTAGCCCAGCTTCTCCTGTATCAACAGTGTCATCTGGGAGCTCTGTGACTCCAGGTGTCAGCATGGGATCCGAAACCCCCTCCAGCAGTGCAGGCTCACCACACAGCACCGTGTCAGCTGCAGGTACTTCCACACCAGGTCTTAGTGAAGGATCTACGAGTGCCTCAAAGAGCTCGGCTTCTCCTCTCTCAACAGTGTCATCCGGGAGCTCTGTGACCCCAGGTGTCAGCGCAGGATCCACAACGCCCTCCAGCAGTGCAGGCTCACCACCGTGAGCCTCAGGCTCAGCACCGTGTCAGCTGCTGGCTCTTCCACACCAGGCCTCAGTGAAGGATCTACAAGTGCCTCAACGAGCCAGGGTGATCCTGTCTCGACCGTGTCACCAGGGAGTTCTAGCACCCCAGGCGTCAGCACGGGATCCACAATGCCCTCCAGCAGTGCAGGCTCACCACACAGCACCGTGTCAGCTGCTGGCTCATCCACACCAGGCCTCAGTGAAGGATCTACAAGTGCCTCAACGAGCCAGGGTGCTCCTGTCTCAACAGTGTCACCTGGGAGCTCTGGCACCGCAGGAGTCATCATGGGATCCACAACGCCCTCCAGCAGTGCAGGCTCACCACACAGCACCGTGTCAGCTGCTGGCTCTTCCCCACCAGGCCTCAGTGAAGGATCTACAAGTGCCTCAACGAGCCGGGGTGAACCTGTGTCGACTGTGTCACCAGGAAGTTCTGGCACCCCAGGAGTCATCACGGGATCCACAACACCATCCAGCAGTGCAGGCTCACCACACAGCACCGTGTCAGCTGCTGGCTCTTCCACACCAGGCCTCAGTGAAGGATCTACAATTGCGTTAACGAGCCAGGGTGCTCTTGTCTCAACAGTGTCACCTGGGAGCTCTGGAACCCCAGGCGTCAGCACGGGATCCACAACACCCTCCAGCAGTGCAGGCTCACCACACAGCACCGTGTCAGCTGCTGGCTCTTCGACATCAGGCTTCAGTGAAGGATCTACAAACGCCTCAACTAGCCCCAATTCTCTTGTATCAACAGTGTCATCTTGGAGCTCTGGCACCCCAGGTGTCAGCGTGGGATCGACTACCCCCTCCAGCAGTCCAGGTTTACCACACAGCACCGTGTCAGCTTCTGGCTCCTCTACACCAGGCCTCAGTGAAGGATCTACAAGCACCTCAACTAGCCGGGGTGCTCCTGTCTCAACGGTGTCATTTGAGAGCTCTGGCACTCTTGGCGTCAGCTCCGGATCCACAACCCCCTCCAGCAGTGCAGGCTCACCACACAGCCCGGTGTCAGCTGCTGGCTCCTCCACATCAGGCCTCAGTGAAGGATCTACAAGCGCCTCAGCGAGCCCGCCTTCTCTCTCAACAGTTTCCCCTGGGAACTCTGGAACCCCAGGCATCAGCGGGGGATCCCTAAGCCCCTCCCACAGTGCAGGGTCTGCTTTCTGGACACTTTTTTCCAACAGCGCCCCAACCTCAGGGCTTGTTCCACAATCCCCAAGCTCATCTACCAGCCTGGGCTCTTCATATACCATACAATCACCGTACTCCTCCCCTTCCACGGGAATTGCTGAGGGATCTACCAGTTTGCAAAGCAGTTCCGCCCGGGCACACACAGCAGCGTCATCCGTGACCTCTGCGACATCAGGGTTCAGCCCGGAATCTACGTCCTTCCCAAGTAGCCCGGGTTCCACTCACACAACAGCGTCTCCTCACATTTCAACCCCCTCAAGCCTGGGGGAAACATCCATAGGCTTGTACAGCATCCCGAGTACCACTCACACCACAGGGCCACCTGACAGCCCCAGAACCCCCGGCCTCGGTGAAACATCGACCGCATTCCACAGCAGCCCAGGCTCAACTCCCATAACGGTGCCATCTGGGAGCTCCCTCGCCCCAGGCCCTGGTGGGGGATCTACCGCATTCCCCAGCAGCCCTGGCTCCCCATACACGACAGTATTACCTGCCGCTTCCGTGACACCTGGACCCAGCGAGGCATCGACAACCTCCCAAAGCAGCCCAGGCTCAACGGTCCAAACGATGTCTCCTGATACCTCCCCAACGGCAGGTCCCTGGGACCCATCTACCATCGTCCCCAGCAGCCCAGGCTCTCTGCAGACCGCACTCTCCACGGAGAGTGTATACACCTCATTTCCAGGTTCTACCTCTTCTGGTTCAAGTATTTCTGGCTTCTCCTCGAGAGCAGTGTCTGAGTCTCCTTCAGCGCTCACAACTTCTGGTGTGTTTCCTTGGCTGTCATCGACTTCCCTTCCGTCCAGTGCTTCTGCAGTTTCTGAGTTCAATACTACTTCTAGTCTTCTTTCGCTGTTCACCAGTTCCCACGCAGCTGTTACGAAGACGGACTCTCCAGCTGTGACACCATGTGAGTCGCTTTGTATATCCTTCCATGAACCTCTTTTGTCTTTTTGGACTTTTAATGTCATTCGACGTTTTTATGCTCTGGCTTCACTTTTTTAAAGCTTTCTTCTCACGATTACACATCATTTCTCTTTATAGATTTGTCACCTTTCCACAGGTATTAGTCTTGTTTTCTTTGGTTGTGGTCTTAGTATTCCTTCTTTCTTTCTCCCTTCCTTTTTTTCTCCCTCCCTCCCTCCCTTCCTTCCTTCCTTTTTTTCTTTCTTTCTCATGGTGTTGCTTTGTCACCTAGGGTAGTATGCAGTGCTATTATCATAACACGCTGCAACCTGAACCTCCTGGGCTCTAGTGATCCTCTTGCCTCAGTCTCCCAATTAGCGGTGACTACTGGTGCACACTACCACTCCCAGCTAGTTTTTCTATTTTTAGTAGGGATAGGGTCTCAGTCTTGCTCAGGCTGGTCTTGAACTCGTGGCCTCAAGCAATCCTCCTGCTTCGGCCTCCTAATCTCCGTAGTCCTTGTTTCCTTACTCCCTGCTATTTCTCATGTTCTTCTTACAATCCCCTCAGGATGGCGCTGGCATCTGAGAAGTCTCTGTTGCTGCATCATCATCTGGTCCATCCCCCTTGTCTGCTCAATGCTGAATTTTGAGACCTGGAATGAAAGCCAGTATTTTTGTCCCTTGGGCTTCCATGCTGACTGCTGTGAATTCTATCCATCCACAGGGAACTGCGGGGATGGGACAACATGGAACGGAAAAGAGTGTGTCTGTCCCCAAGGCTACTTTGGTTACCAGTGCCTGACCCCCTTGGAATCCTTCTTAATAGGTAATGACTTTTTCTGAGACCTGTAGCTCTTCCCGGTCCCACTGACCGCTTAAAATAGGCTGGCAGTGTTGGAAGGCTCAGCCTCCAAGGCCTCCCTGTGTGGGTGGAGGACATGATGTGACTTTCCTTAGGCCATACTGCAGGTAGAACAAAGACCTTTTGTCTCCACTTTCAGGGCCCTTTTCACTAGCTCGCTTGCCCCTCTCATGGGGGATTTCTATGCCCACGCTGTCTAGTTCCCTCCTCCATCCTGGTCACCAGCTCCTCATGGTTTGAGAGACAAGGGACAGAAGTCTCAGTGACCCCCATCTTCCTCTTGAGTTTGCATCCTCTCTCCTACCCACTTCCTTCACCCCTAAGACACCAATAGGCAGAGAATGTACTAATCCCAGGGGACATTATGGAGCGGCTGCTGTGTCATGCATAGTGTGGCCTGTTCCCACAGATGTCCCGGGAAAGATCAATGCCACTTTAGGTGTGATAGTGAAGGTGATTTACAGGACTTTCACAGAAGATCTGAATAACACGGCTTCCCAGGCATACTCGAATTTTGTTGAACTATTTAAGAAAGAGGTAAGAGCGGGGACTGCCTGGACTCCCCAGGGTGATGTCCCATGTGAGAGGGGATGTAGTGGTTCATCCTGACTTACTGATCAGAGCTCATAAACTCTCGGGGCCCCTCAATCTCCCTAAGTCCAGAGAGGGAGTCCTCTGGGAGTGTCCATCTTTGATCCCCAGGCACCCAGCCACATCCGGCAGAGGGAGTTTCCTATGGGTTCATACATGGGCTGCATAGGGGAGTCTGGGGCTGCACCAAGGTGGGGACCAGGGGCCTCTGCATGCTCCAGCCCTGTGTGAGCTCAGCCACCTCGTTTTTTTTTCCAGATGGATAAAGTTTACTCGGGCAACGACCTTCCTGAGTATAAAGGTGTCATCATTAGGGAACTTTCGTGAGTATGAGAGGGGCAGGTATATGGGCACCCCCTCTCTGTCTCTGCTCTCCTGCCTCCTCCCACCATGGATGGTTAGAGTATCCGTATCTGGCTGGGCCAGAGGGGCCCCCAGCTTCTAGGCAACACCTGACGGCCTTAAGATCATTCATTCATTCAGCCACTCAACAAATATTTGTGAAAAGCTGGCCCTCGGCTAGATGCTGGGAACACAGTAATCTCAGCCATCCTGGAGCTCAGAGTGGTAGAACACGAATCAGGAAGTGGCTATGCATTCTGGTTAGGGTTATGTAAGGGACACACAGCGGGCAGGAGGAGGGCTCTTGGAAAGGAAGCTTGGTGAGGCGGACGGAATTCTTCCTGGAAGAAGTGAAAACTGAGCTGAAGCTTGAAGGATGATGAGGAATGAGGCAGGGAGAGGGAAGGGAGGGAGGGAGGTGATGGCAGTGGGAATCAGTGATGAGGAACCCAGAGGTGAGAGGGAGGAGGGCAGAGTCCAGGAACCTACCGAGATTGCTCAGAGCAGCTGGCAGCTTGAGGGCAAAGGGTTGATGATGGAGAGAAGGACGGAAAGACGACTCTTGCCAAGTTAGACTTCAGGCATCAACAGTGTAGCCAGCGGTTTAGGGATTGCCTCTGATTTGCAGTGCAGACAGCTCAGTCTGGCTGCGGGGTGCAGAAGGTGTGGGCAGGGATCTACAAGAGAGGGGACAGTGCGGGAGAAGAGGGGTCGAGTGTGAAAGGTCTTTGCGAGGCAGGAACAGGGGATTATGGGGATTTGTGTGAGGGAGGAGAGGAGGAGTGGCAGCAGATTTCTGGGCTGCTAGAAGCATGGGGTGCCCTGTGCGGGGCTGAAGGACATCAAGAGGCATAGGATGGGGGAAGGAGAAGACGACCTCAGTGTGGGCCAAGCTCCAACTGCCTGGGGCCTCACCACATGCAGTATGTGCTTTGAGGGTCTCAGGGGACACTCAGGCATTGGTACCCCAATGGATGTGGATGGAAGCCCTGGAGTGGACGAGATGGCCCAGAGTGGTCATGGCACAGGGATGAGGGGCTCCCAGGGAAGAAATTGGAAGGCACCAGCAAGTAAACAGTAGGCAGGGCCCCAGTGGAGAGTGGGAAGAGGCACACAGAGGTGGGAAGTGGGTTCTGAGGATGTGGTGTCTCAGCAGTGGGGAAGAAAGGTTTCAGGAAGAAGAGAGGGAGCGCCACACTGCCAAGGGTCTCCTCTGCCCCCACCTCACCCCAGCATCAGCACCCTGGTCTCCGTTTCCATTTGGCTTAGGATTTTGCTGGTTTAAGTGCTCCTGAGTCCTGCCACTGACTTCTCTTTTGAAATGATGATGACAGATGACTTCCCTTATTTCAAGACCTCTCTCCTCCGTAGTGTCACTGGCTGTCTAAGAAGTTTCCGGGTTGGAATCCTATGTTTCTAACATGACCTCACATTTCTTCTTCTTCTTTTTTTTTGCTTATTAAAATATAATCTAAGTGCCTCTACTTTTTATTTAAAAGTTTACCATTTCAATCAATTTTAACTGCCCAGTTCACTGGCATTAAGTACCTTCATATGGTTGTGTAACTATCACCACCATCCATCTCCAGAACATTATCATCTTGCAAAACTGAAACTCTGTCCCCTTTAAACACTAGCTGTCCATCACCCCCTCCCCAGCCTCCTGGCACCCACTGTTCTACTCTGTCTCTATAAATTCGACTACTCTAGGAACCTTATATAAGGGAAATCACAGTGTTTGTTCTTTTATGACTGCCTTATTTCACTTAGCATAATGTCCTCGATGTTGTGACAGGTATCAGAATTTCCTTCCTTCTTAAGGCTGAATAATATTCCAGTGTATGGATAGACCACACTGTGTTCATCCATTCATCTGTTGGGCGGCTTCCACCTTACAGCCACTGGGAATAATGCTGTGAAAGTGGGTCTGCAAAGATCCCTTCGAGACCCTGCTTTCCATTCTTTTACCCCAAAGTGGAATTGCTTGATCGTATGGTAATTCTACTTTTAACTTTTTTGGGCACATCCATACTGTTTTCCACAGTGGCTGCGCCATATTACATTCCCTCCCACAGGGCACAAGGGTTCCTGTCTCTCCATATCCTCGAGCAAGAGCCTCTATTTTTACAGAAATGTATTTTACCAGCGTGCATTTATTGTGGTCACTGATATTTTGGAATCTTAAATTGTTTTGCTTTACTGACTCCCTCTGGGTTGTTAGCTGTGGAGGGGAGGGTCTGGGTTTTTTCCTACCTCTGGGTCACGTGGCTGCTGCGTGAACCCTACTTGCTGAGTGGGTGGGTGACATGCGGTAACTAACCGACTGAACAATTCCCGCCTCCAGCAACGGCAGCATTGTGGTGAAATATGACATCGTCCTGGAGGCGAACTACACTGCACAGTATAAGGAACTGTTTGAAAACCTCACTAAGATCGCAAAAGCCAAGATTGTGACTGCCACCAAAACAATTCCTGGCGTTACTGACGAGTGCCGAGGTGGGCCCACCTAAAACCCCTGATGTGGGTGGGAAGGGAAGGGAAGGGAAGTCTTGGCTTCCCCCTCCATCCCCATTTCTCCTTTCTTCTGGAACACCCAAGACTTCTGCTAGAGGAATCCAGAAACCAGGACCGGGGCTTCCCCAGACCCTGTGTTGCTCCGAGTCCCAGGCTGAAGTTGTCACCAACCTTCATGTCCCCATTCACGCCTGGGAATAGCTGCATGTCTAGGATGGGCCAAGACCCCACTCACACTGGCCCAGGGAAAGGTGTGAGTTAGAAGACCAGGGAGTCCTAGCTACCCTAGCTACCTCCCCTAGCAGAGGGGAGAATTTCTGTCCTGTTTTCCTTCCCACCCACCCTTGGCAGACTCCATACTGTGCTACAGTGAGAACGACACTTCCGTGGATGCGGCCGTGCAGCTAGGCTTCAACTTCCAGGGTAAGCAGCCGCAGGGAGGGTGGGTGGTGAACGGGGGGGCTGGGGTGCTTTATCCTGGCTGACACTTGCACCCCACCCCTCACCCCAGAGTAATGCACCAAGAACGCTGCCCAGGAGTTTGCACAGTTCTACTATGTGGATGTACTGAATGGGGAGCTGGCCTGTGTGACCAAGTGCACCTCGGGGACACAGTCGCGACTGGACTGTCACGGGGGTGCATGCCAGCTGCAGCGCAGTGGCCCCCTCTGCCTGTGAGTGCCTCCCCAAGCCCAGCGCCCACCCTCTCCTGGTGGTAGGGCCTTCCCCCTCCCCCACGGTCACCCACGGGTTGGGGGCTTGGGTAGAGCTTGGAAGGCACCTCCTCCTCCATCTTGTATATCCCTCTTCCCTCTGCCTGGGTCTCCCATCACCCTCCAGCCCATGAGAGTGAGGGGTAGGCGCAGATTATGGGTACAGACATCCTAGATTAAGTCCCTCCCTGAAAAAGTTCATGCTATCAATTTCCAAACCTCTCTCTCTCTCTTTTTATCTCAATCTCTATCTCTGTCATCAGTTTCCCTTACGTTATCTCAGCTATGGCACCATTATCACCTCTAGCTAGAGCCAAGGCAACAAGTCCCCGGGACCATAAATTAAAGTACAAAATATGATGTGATAACAGGCCCATCTAGGTGCCAACTGCTTAGAGATTAGACAGGTAAACATCACATGTCTGGGACGAGGCACCCCAAACCCCGAGATCCTTCTGAGCGCTAGTCATTCCAATTTCCTGATCTGCAGTCCTGGGTCCCTGTCAGTCCTGGGGAGTCAGGGACCCAGGCTTCCCGGGCGCCGAGTGCCAGCCCTCAGAGGGAGGGAGAGCCAGTTTCCTGTGCTTTGGACATTGGTTTTTGCTTCTGGGACACTGGGTGTGAGTATTGCCAGTGGGTCAGCCTGAGCCTGCCTCTGTCCCCAGGTGCCCGAAATCAAACACTCACTGGTACTGGGGAGAGACCTGTGAGTTTAGCACCAGCAAGAACCTTGTCTACGGGATTGTGGGGGCCGTGGGAGCCGTGCTGCTAGTCACAGTGGTCGTCCTGATCATCTTCCTTGGCCTATCCCAGAGAAAACTGCACAGGTGAGCTCGTGGGGCCAGCACCATGGGCCCAGAGAGAGGGGACAGGTGTGGAGCAGGAACCCAGGGCGGCCACCACCTGAACATCCTGAGGCTCTGCTCCTTCCAACCCCGAAGCAGGGAGGTCAGCTGGGCCCAGGCGGAGTGCCCAGCCCCACCCAGCTCTGGGTACGGCAAAGAGCGGCCTCTGACATGCTATGTCCATTTGCACAGTGTTGTAGTTGTTTTGTGCTACTATGGCAGAATACCACCCACTGGGTATTTATAAACAACAGAGGTTTATTTGGCTCATGGTTCTAGGGGCTGGGAAGTCTGAGATCGTGGGCCTTCGTCTGGCGGGGGGCTTTTTGCTACATCATAACATGGGGGAAGGGAGAGAGAGAGGAAGGGAGGCCTGAACTCACTTTTACAGCAACCCATTCTTTCAGTAACAATGTTAATCCAGTTGAGAGGGCCAAGCCCTCAAGACCTAATCACCTGGGCAAGGCCCCACCTCTTAGCACTGTTTCATTGGGGATTTGGGGTACCTTCCAACCATAGCACAGAGAAATGGAAACAGAAACTTACGTACTAAAATTAGGTTATGTGATGAAATTGCCTGTGGTTTATTACCCCCAGAGTGGCACCTCCTCGCTAGGAGGCTGGGAATGGGCCAGCTGGGTCTGGCTTTTCCCAGCTGTCAGTGGGGTGAGGTGCACCTGCTGAGGTTGCCGTGAAGCACCTGGCAAAGTACCAGGCCCACAGTTGGTGGTCGAAGGGAGCTACCCTGATTTTAGTCCAATGCCCCCATCTCACAGATAAGAAAACTGAGGCAAACTGAAGGGAGTGAGGGGCAGCAGGGTGAGAGGTGACCATGGTGATGTTGCTCTTTGTCCTCTGCCACCATCGCCGCTGAGGGGAGGGGCCTCTCTGGCTCAGGGCTGTGGCTGTGACGGTCCCCTCGGGAGAGCCCCCTCTTCAGCCTCCTTGCCTCCAGCTGCTCATGGCATTTCTGTTGGCAGGCAAAAGTACGATGTGTCTCCAGACTGGAAAAGAGAAGACGTTGCTGGCACCTTCCAGAACACAGGCATCTGGGAAGGTACTTCTCATTAGAGCAAGGGAGTGAGCAAAGCTGGAGGGTGGAGGAAGGCAGGGAGGCACCTATGGCTGCAGGGGTGACACGGCTGGGGCTGGGGGTGACAGCCCGTTCCACATGCAGCAGCCAAGTCTGCGCACTCCCTCTGCAGCCCCCAACGCAGACGCTTCCTCATGTGCAGGGGGGCAGGAGTGGCCGAGGGTCAGATCCTGCCCTGAGACCACCCTGGTGAGGGCATCAGACACGCTAAGCAGGATGAGAGGGCCACTGGAGCACAGAAGGGTGCCTGACGCAGCCTGGGTGGGGTGAGGGTCAGAAAAGGGCTGAGCTGACTCTAGGGCAGGTGAGTAAGCAGGTGCGCCTCCTGCTCTCACACACCCAGTTAGGAGGAGGAGCAGGGAACGGCGGCCTAGGTGGGGTTGCTGCGTAGACACAGACGTGGGTGGTCTGGAGGGGGACGCACTTGCCTGTGGGGCTGTGGGGGACTGGAGGCAGGTTGGTCTCACCAAGAAAGAGGAAGCTGAGGGCCATGAGGCTTCAGGGCCTGGTTGTGGAGGACTGTGAGGGCCGGAATGGGGTGGGGGGACCCACTGGGTGGCTTTGAGTCGCTCATTCAGGTGGATTTGAGGCTGAGGGGCCAGGCGGGGGCTGGGGGGAGAGGAGGGCAGCCTGGTGTGATTTGGCAGGGCTGGGGAAGGGAGGAATGAGGGGGGATTCTGGGGGTGTCTGAGCTGCCCCTAGGATCCCCAAATGGGGGAGAAGCAGCAGGTGGGGGCACACTTAGTTGGAGGGTGGCATTTGCTCTGAAGCCGGGGCAGAGGTCTGTGGCCTGAGGGGACCTGGGAACCATCAGCTCAGCTCATGGGGGTCTGGACCCACTGCGAGAAGGCTGAGAGGCGGCCCAGGAGCTACCGCAGAAGCAGGCAGACCTTGAAGGAGGCAGGTGCAGGGTCTGTGGGAGCAGGAAGTGAGCGCTGAGCTCCCGGGAGGGTGATGGAAGGAAGATTCCAGGCTCAGCTGCTCTGTGCTGTGGTTACCGTTGCCAGGAGGGAGGGTGGCCTTGCTGAGTCCTGCCCCAGCCTGACCATCACCTGCCACGGCCGCACAGGCCTTCACCCACACTCTATGTGGCCGTGGCTTTCAACTCCGTGGCATGTGGTGGGGGGCTACCACTCCGACCCCTCCTGTGCCTGGGGCCGACTCCCTGGCAGGCCTCAGCACCCCAGAAATAAGCTGTAGTGGGGGAGGCAGTGGGAACCCTGCTCCTCCACTGGAAGAGGCCCCCTGCGCTCCAGCCGCCCCAGTCTTCGTCACTCCTGTACCTGTCTCTCTCCACAGAGGACAATCTGAAGGAGGACAGATATGGCCTTGAGAATGCCTACAGCCACTTCCAGCCCTCCCTGGGGACCGTAGACCCTGCCACAGAGGTGACTCAGCTGGGATCTCCCCCCCATCCCCAGAGCTTCCCCCCAGGGCTTCCCCCTCCCCTGGGGCTCCCGTTGGCCTCACCTCTTCTCTCCCACCCTCCAGCTCCACATCCAGAGGCCCAAAGTGGTGATTTCCACTCGGTGAGGCAGCAGGGCCCCCCTCATCGAGATCTGGACAAGAGAGGGCAGAGAGCCCCCACAGGCCCCGCTGGTCAAGAGGAAACTGAAGCCAGGCCCTGAAGCTGCCCTGCTCAGAGCTGCCAGACGTGGCAGGTCCTGCCAACGCCCACCAGGAGGGGTGGGGGCTGTGAGCACCCCATCCTGGGGCCCCAAGGCTCCCAGACATCTTGGCATCTTTGATTGCTTCTTGGTGACCCTCTGTTCTGGAATTTCCCCACCAATAAAAGCAAATCTTAAAGTGCAGAATATGAAGTGAGAGGTGTCCTTCCCCCCACTGCAGTTTAGGGGTGCTGCAGGGTAGGCAGGGTGGGGGCCCCTCTTGGGGAGAGCATCCCTCCCAGGCCCGGATGCCAAATCTGGGCCCCTTCCCTGCTCCAGCCAGGCAGGGCGAGGCCCACCTCTGCCTGAGGTCTCTGTGGCAGACAAGCCTGCAGTCAGGTCCTGGGGGCAGGAGTGGACCTTAAGCCCAAGGAGTGAGAGGCGGGAACCCCCGATGACCAAGGAATGAGCAATTGGCACTACTGAACTTGGGCAGGGCAGGGTAACCCCAGATGGCCACAGGGGGCTGTGCTTTCCTCTGAACCCGCAGACCCAAGAACTCCTGGCCATCCCAGGCTGGGCACTGGCCCAAGTGCGGCCACAGCCTGCACCTCATGTCCTGGTGGGGTACCTATAGGATAATAGGAAGGGCTTGAAAAGAGGGATGGGGGGTCTCCTTGCATGGGCTGGGGCCACACGCAGGGTGCCCTTCTCCTCTCATGCTGGGGCCCGGCCCCTCTCGTCCACCTCCCCCCTCCCTCTGGGGGTCTCCTCCATTCTCCCAGGCTGCTGCTGGCCCCGGGTGCCCGTCTTTTGGGGTGATAAGGCTGATGGCTCACATGCCTGTGTGCTGCCAAGGAGGGGCTCCTCCTCCCTCTGCCCTTTGGCCTGGAGCGGGCCCTGCAACTTCCAGTCATGAGGGAAGCTCTCCAACTGACTCAGGTCCAGGGTGGCCCCCCAATCCCCAGTGTCAGGGACCAAAGGTCTCCAGGGCCCATTTATTTCTGAGTTTCCTGGGCTGACGTTCATTCTGCGGGCTCCCGCGAGAGCGAAGCTCCGATGCCGAGGCTGGCGATGGTGGCGCTGTGCCTGCTGGCCATCATCCTCCAGCTCCCGAGCCCCCACGCTACAGCTGAGCAGGGTGAGTGACCCCAACCCGAGGAAGTGCTGCCTCCCAGGCACTGCTAGGGGCCCCGTAGAGCTTAGCCTTACGCCTGGACTCCTCTCCTCTCCCCTTGAGCTCTGGGGGAAGAGCCAGGTCTTCGGAGCCTCCAGGTCAGCTCTGGGAGCCTCAGTTTCCTCTCCAGAAAGGAAGAATAATAGCGCCTACTTGTCAGGGCTGCCACCAGGGTGAAATGGAATCTCCCGGGTTGATCCCAGGCACACAACAGGTGCCACCGATGTGAGGGTCTGTCTGTAAGGAATGTTCCCGAAAACTCTCTCACTCCCCACCCCTGCACCAGTGTTCGGGGTCTTCCTTACACGACACAGACACCCGCCTTACAGCCCCCTCCCTCCAACTCTTGTCCTGGCTGGTCCTGCCTCAGCCCACCCCTGCCTTGCTCCCCGAGGATGTCACAGGGCTGTAGCCAAATAGGCACAAGATGGGGTTTCAGGAGCCCCAGATTCTAATCCCGCCGTGAACCAGCTGTGCGCCCTGGGGCCACTCAGTGCACCTCTGGCCTCAGTTTCTCCTCTGAAGAGACAAGGATTGGGGCCTCTTGAGTATCCTCCCATCTCAGCTGCTTTGGGCTCCATGGCCACAGGGGACGAGGCTCAGGTCAGCAGGAGGTGACAGTGGGTCCTGGTAGGACGCTCCGAGAGCTACCCCTGCCCCTCACTTGTCCCCAGAGAAGGAGGGAGGGGGACCAAGGCAGACACTGTAGCCATGGGCCTCAGGATTCCGCCCTGAGATGTCACCCTGTGAGGATGTCATCCAGAGCTTCTGGACTAGGAGTGGTTAAAAAAATACCTGTGATTCCTGCACTTTCTTTTTTTCTTTTCTTTTTTTGAGACAGTCTTACTCTGTTGCCCGGGCTAGAGAGCCGTGGCGTCAGCCTAGCTCACAGCAACCTCAAACTCCTGGGCTTAAGCAATCCTCCTGCTTCAGCCTCCCGAGTAACTGGGACTACAGGCATGCGCCACCATGCCCGGCTAATTTTTTCTATATATTTTTAGTGGCCAATTAATTTCTTTCTATTTTTAGTAGAGACGGGGTCTCGCTCTTGCTCAGGCTGGTTTCGAACTTCTGACCTTGAGTGATCCGCCTGCCTCGGCTTCCCAGAGTGCTAGGATTACAGGCGGAAAAATGAAAACTTATGTTCACATTCACACTACCACATGTATGCAAATGTTTACAGTGGCTTTATTCATAATCATCCAAATCTGGAAACCCCACTGTCCCTCAGCTGGTAAACAAGTGAGCCAACCATGGTACATTCACACATGGAATACACTTAGTGATCAAAAGGACTGAACCACTGACACCTGCACCATGAATACACCTGAAAGGCATTAAGCTAAGTGAAGAAGCCAGACTCAAAAGGATAAGTTCAGGTTAGGTTTGGTGGCTCATGCCTGTAATCTCAGCACTCTGGGAGGCTGAGGGGAGAGGATCGCTTGAGGTCAGTAGTTCCAGACCAGCTTGAGCAAGAGCAAGACCCCTGTCTCTACTAAAATAGAAAAAATTAGCCAGGAAACTAAAAACAGAAACAAAAAATTAGCCAGGCATCGTGGCATGCGCCTATAGCCCCAGCTATTAGGGAGGCTGAGGCAGGAGGATTGTTTGAGCCTAGGTGTTGGAGGCTGCTGTGAGCTAGGCGGAAGCCACAGCACTCTAGCCAGGGCAACAGAGACTCTATCTCCAAAAATAAAAAATAAAAAAGTAAGGTGAAGTTCTGGAAAATTCCAAACAGAAAATAGACCAGGGGTTTCCAGGCAGTATTAGGGAGTTGACTACAAAGGGGCACATGAATTTTTCTGCAACGATGACTGTGTCTTGGTTGCAGTAGTGTTTACATGACTGAGTGCTTTTGTCAACAGAATGTACCTAAAAGGCTAAATTTTACTCTATGTAAATTATACCCCAATTAATCTGAGCTTAAAAATAAATGGCTACTCTGGTTGCTGACAGAACTGCGTGAACAGACTCTCACCCCCAGGCAATTGGCCACCTTTCCTCCTGCTGCCGAAGTCAGGGAACACCCACTGGGCGCCTAGAAGGTGCCCATGAACAAAGCAAAACCACACCATGGCCCACATTCTCGAGGACAGAGGCATTTCCGTACTCTCACTGACCTTAATAAACTCCAGTTTCAAGTATTCTGCCATTTGGAAAGTTTTACACACCCGAAAAATGTTGCCAATGACATCTTCCGGTGAATAGCCCAGATGCCACAGGTGAGCGAGAATCTAGAAAAAGACACAATGACGCTGTTGAACTCTTTAAACTACAAGGACCACAGGGAAATGAAGTCCCACCAACACGGCCTTGGCCTGTCACACTGCTGGGAGCAGACAGCTCGTCCCAGGCAACTCATGTGATTTTGAGAATCGCAGTAGCTGGAGGGACACATTGTTCAGATGGGTGGGGTAATTTAACGGACTCACCCAGCAGGGAGAGACAACTTTGTGAATATTTAAAACAAGATGCAAGATGGTATACTACCATGTCCATGTAGTATCTTTATCCAGAGTTCTTAAAACGCTCTACTAATCCGATGACTAGGTACTGCAGAGCGGAGAAACACAGCCATTCACCTGCTAGTTTTCCCCAGCGGCCAGGTCACAGGGCACCCTCTGCAGGACTAGCCCTGAGCACGTCCTGACCAGGGCAGCGAAGACCGCAGTGGTCACCACCACCCACCCCACCCGCCCTGGCCAGAGTGTGGGGTCTGGAGCAGTCCTTCTTGCCTTTGCTTTGGCATCTTGGGTGAGTTCAGGGGCTAGGAAGCTATGTCATAAATCTGAAGGTCTCTTTCAGGCCCACTCAGGGACCCAGCCCGGCCTCTCTGCCTCAGTCTCCCTGCTTTGCACTCCCATGGCACAATAGGTCAAACCCTGCCCTAAATCCGGTCAACTTCCAGCCTAGTCAGCTGGGGACCAAGGGAGAGACACCTGTCAGACCAAATGGCCTTGAATCACACCATTGCCACCCATGTGAGTTGAGGTCACCTGGAACCCCAGTAATACCTGCTGGCATCTGCTCACAGGACCAGGCCCCATAATCGGGCCAGAACCCTCCTGCCCCTCCACTCCCGGCTGAGCAGCAACTGCTGGGTACAGGAATGGCCGTTCCCATGTTCCGAGGAGGATGGACGGGGACACCTCCCCCTACCAGAGGGAAGATGGCCTCACTGGGAAAGAAGTTGGGACGGTCTCTCCTCATGACTTAGGTTGACAAATTTCTCTTGCAGAAGATATAATTATAGCAGAAAGACAGAATTTGAATTCCAGGTCTACTGCTTTCAAACTGATTTAGGGCAAGGATTTCAGCCTCTCTGAATTACAGTTTTCCCATCTGTAAAGTGCACTCAACTAGCACAATTTTAAGCATTAAGTGGAACAATTCGCATAAAGTCCCTGGCACCGGGGGCTCCCTCTGCCCCGCTCAAGAGGCCAAGAGGCGGAAGGCTCCTCCCGAATGAGGAAGGGGGAGGGCTGACCTTGTAGGCCTCCTCGATGTTGGCGTCCACACAGTGCTGGATCATCTCCTTCACGAGCAGCGGGTGGGGCTCGTCGCAGACCTGGGCAAACCAAAGAGAGGGGGTCATTGCCGGGGGTGGGGGGACCAGCTGGGGAGGCTCCCACCAACTAACTTCTCTGCTGGCTGCGAAGAGAAGTCTCAGCAACCAGAACAGGGTTTGGGAATGCCCTTCTCACCACCAAAGAAGTCACCAAATAGAAACACTTCTGACATCATGATTGCACATTTCTCAAACATAACAAGTAACAATAAAGCAAACAAGGGCCAATGAACAATCTTCACTCGGGAGCAGCTTTAAAGCCACCAGTCACCTGTCTTAGATCACTTGGTGGGGTGGAGTGGGGGTGGGGTGTCATCTGCCCAAAACCACTTGGAACCCACTTTAGAATTGGGAGGTCATTTGGGCCAATCCCTGCCCTACCCCCACCCTGGAGCAGGAACTGGTTTTCCCTTTCCCTGCAAAGGGCCCCCCAGCCACAGTGTGACCTCCTGAAGAGGGGGTCCCGCTACTTCAACAGGCAGGTGGGTGGTGCCGGGGGCTCAGCCCGCCCTGAGCCCATGGCTGCCTCCCTGCAGCACCCCCCACTGGCCGTAGGTTCTGCCCTCCAGTGCACATCAGCCTCAGCCTTCTCCTGTCGCCAGACGGCATCCAAGCCGCCTTGGTCTTCCCCTCCCTGCAGAAGCCCCCAATGCCTGCTCTATGACAAAACAGGACTTGAACTACCACTACCACTTACTGAGCAGGTTTCCCTTTCCTATGTGCCCTTGAAAATACGTTCACTGCCAAGGTCTGTACAAACCTGGTAAGAAAGAGCTGCAAACTGAAAGCTTGGACAGCCCTGCCCAACTTCTACCCCCAAATAAGGGAGAAACCAGTTTCCAAGATGGCTTTAGACACCAAGTTGTCAGGATGTGGCAGAGTTTTCAAAAGAATTCCCAGAAGTAAAATGTTTCCCTGATGCGGGCACGGAAGAGCCTTATTTCCTCAGCCTGGCTCTGCAGAGGACCGTCCCCACCCCACAGGGCAGAAGCGGGTGAGCAGGCACGGCGCTGCAGAAGCAGCCCAGGGCACGGGGTCAGAAGGCTGCAGAGGGGAATGCACAGCACTGCTCCCTGCCCCTCAGTGGCTGCGTGGCCTGCGGTAACCACCAGAGCCCATCTCCACACCTACAAAGAGATGGGAGGAACCTCTCTGTGCAGGGAAGTGCGGGACCAAGACAGATGTGTCCGAAAGCACCCAGCTCCGCATCTCATCCACCAACGGCCCCCCACCATCCACACACACGTCCCAAGGTCCCTCCCAACTCTCCAGAGTGAGAAGCAAAAGCAGCGACATGGAAAGGAAAATGGGGACAGAATAAGCCTCCCAGCACTGTCCCCTGCAGGCAGGCCCAGCCCCGTGCCAGGCCCGAGAGTCCATCCTGCCTGCCAGCACAGCCCACGTCAGCCCGCTGGCCATAGCAGGACGACACTGCTTTTGCTGATGGTGGCACCCAGCGCAGCTTCCGTACCTTGAACACATTCTCGCTGTTAATGAAGCCAAATCCCGAGAAGGTGGACTGTAAGTTGTTCAGTGCCTGATGAGCAACAAAAACGCATCAAGGATGGTTTTTATTTATCTTTATTTTTTTCTGCAATATGATATTCCTAGAGGATGGTTTTTAAATCTTTGCCTTCCCGCCTCTCTTCCTGGAGTGCAGGAAGGCAGCCCACGGGCCAAGAGGTCGCTGGGTCTGTGCCTGCCACCCTGGCCTCTCTGCAGCAGTCGCCTCCCTCCTGCCCCCACATAAGGGGCAGGGCAGGCCCAGGAGGCCCGTGCCTAGATGGCAGCGACCCGCCTACCTGCCTCATGTCTCCCTGCGCTGTGAAGATGATGGCTTCCAGGCCGTCGTCAGTGTACGGCACATTCTCCTTCTCGATGACGTTCAGCAGCCGTGCCAGGATCTGGGCGTCGGTCAGCTTGGTGTAGCGCAGGACGGCGCACCGGGACTGGATGGGCTCTGGATGAGATAGAAGGCAGTGAGGCTCCCCTAGCAGGGACCAGCATCACTCTGTCGGCACTCTGGTCACTAGAGTGCAGCTGCACAATCCACGTGGAATAGCCACACTGGCGGTGTCACTCTTCTCGGCCAGCATGTGCTCAAGAGAGACTTGGTACAAACAGCTAAATGTCAAAGTATCAACTGACAAGTTACTACAGACTCCTCAGCTGGCACAGGAGGACCCTGCCTAGCCACGGATTCCAGAAGGGGAAATGATCCTCTGGGACACACATGTCCATGTGCCACGAGCCCTCAGCTGAGTCAGCCCTGACCCAGGTGGGCTCTGGAATCGAGACGTACGCTGGACACTAGGCCTTCTGGGCAGTTCCCAATGCATCAGGCTGGGTGGGAATGGACACCTGCAGTTTCCTTAAAACTCTACAGAAGATTCTGACTTACAATAGGGCTGAGAACCACCAGATGGACAAATGCAGAGCTCTGGAACTCTCCACCGCCTTTGCCTTAGGCTACTACAATAACTTCGCCATGACGTCCAACCACAAACGTGGACTCTCTCAGATCCTTCCTCTGCACTGCTGCCACACTGGCCTTTGTACAATGTTCTCATCTGTCACCTATTCCTGCAAGGCAAACCTTTCGACAGTCCCCTCACACTAACTCCCCAACAGTTTGATTCTCCTGCTCTGCAAAATCTCCTGCATCCTCGTCCTCCCACCTCTCCTGTCTCCCTGCAACACACTGACTCTGCCCTCTCCTGTCGGGCTCTTCCCACCGAAGATACCCTCTCAATTTCTTCCCATTTAAACCACAACCATCTTTTGGCTCCTCACAAACCCACCTCCTCACGGGGCCAGCCCTGATCACCCCAGGCTGAAGCAACCCATCTCCTTTGCTCTCACGCACCATTTGAAAGTACACGTACTCCTGTTAATCTATTTGCAGAAAGCGAGCTAGGCCCCTCCCTAGGAGCTGGGGATGTGGATGAACATCTAGACAGGGCTCTGGCCCCAGGGCACAGGTTCACGAAGACAGGAAGGGGCACAGTGCACAGAAATTGTGCATGGAGAGGGTCCAGGCCAGCTCTGGCACCTAGGCAGGAGAACGACAACTTGGCCTGGGGAGAGGGAAAGCAGAGCCAAGTTCTGAGCTGGGCCTTTAAGGATGAGGTTTTCCAGGCTGGAAGGGCAGGAGGAACAGCACAAAGGCAAGAGTGAGGAAAGGTCAAAGAGGGTTCAGGGGCTGGTAGGCACCATAAGGCCACAGTGCTTGGAATGAGAAGAGACAGCGGGCAGACGGCATCCCGTGGGTCAAGCTGAGGGGTGACACAGCTGTGCAGGCAACGGGAAGCCACTGAAGGGTTAAGCAAGGAACTGGCAGGCCCAGGCTGGTCTTAGACAACCTTGGCGGCTGTTTGGTGACTCAGATAGGAGAAAAGCCAGAACAATGCACCTGTCAAGGGGACACAGGGTGAAGCCACAGAGCTGGGGGTTCCAGATACCACTGAGGGGGGACAACCTTGGATTTGACTTTGGCGAGGGGCTGGCTGTGGTGGTGGGCAAATGGGGACTTGGGGTGACTCAGGGCTGGTTGGTTCAGGGCTCCACCTCTGCTGTTCGTGCGTGAGCTCCGGCAAGGCTGGGACTGAGCCTCAGACAGACCTGCAGCCTCCACTACACACAGGAAGCGTATGTACATGTGTCCTGCGCATGGCAGGTGCTTTCTATATCAAACATGCTCAATATTTGCTGCAGGGATGAGACTTTTAAAAGAGTAGCTTGCCTCGGAGTTAGTTCCTTTCAACTTATCTGAAATCAGGAAGCTTCGCAACTGAACCTTATTTACGTATTTATTTACATCAAGCTTAGAAGCTGGAGCTGTATCTAAAAGCAATTAATATTCAAACTACATTGGAAGTTTCCTTTAGATTTTTCTCTTTTGAGGAGCACTAAAGCTTACTCTGCAGAATAGAAGTAAGAGTCAGAATCGGGCACACGGCCTTGCTCCAGGAAGGTTTACCTCCCTCTTAACTGGTGTGACTCTAGTTTCAAAAATCAACTCTGTAGCAACCAGCTCATGAACCATTTCCTCTAAAGTGAAGAAAGAAACTTCTTTAAGGATTTTGCTTATATGTTTGCTATATCCCTTTAGAAAATAAAAATAATTCAGAATGCTAAATATATCTGAAAACATTTCGTAAAAATGGAAAGTTAGGGCTTTCTCCATCAACAACCGCCGCCCTCTGCCAGCTGCGTTCTGGGGTGAGGGAGGTCTGTGTCACTGCTCCTGGCCTCCAAGACTGGTCTTTCCACTGCTTAAGGAGGTGAGCTACGTACACATCCATAAATCAAGAACTTTCAATGCAATTTTCTCCAGTAAGTGCGCCTTTGGCATCTTGAAGGCAGAGAACAGTTCTCACTGAACTCCTCATATTCAGCATCAGGGCGGTACCTGACACCTACTGAGAACAGGGTAAGTGTTTAGTGGTGGATGAATAAATGAATGAACAAACGGCTATCTGTGGAAGGGAAAACAAAATAAAGGATTCCCGGCAACACCGAGAGCCCCGCCAAGGCTGGAAACTGTGACATTATGGGGGCATCACGCCTGGTAACGTGCTCGTCTGCAACAGCACACGGTGGCCTGTGGGGTAGCGGGGAGTCGCTCAGATGAGCTCACACAGCTGGGGATCAGCAGGGCAGAAGTGAGGTGACAGGACAAGAGCAAAACAGCTGGGCTGTGAACCCAGCAGGAAGCTACAGGTGGGACCTGGGCTCAAAGCAGTGAGGAAGCAGATGACCAAGGTAGGAAGAGAGCTGAAAGGACAAGCACTAAGGTTGGGGGAAGAGACCATAAGATTTTGTTCTTTTTTTTTTCATTTTGTCCTACCCGATGAGGAATTCTTTTTTCTGACACCATAAGATTTCGAAAGTGAGGCAATTCCTGGTGGTAACGAAGCCTGACACATCTATGCCAAGTGCTCAGAGCACACAGAGAGTACAAGGGGATACATGAAGAGCAGCAGCTGGACTCACCTGGGGTTCCAATCTCAGCTCCTGCACTTGCTGTGTGACTTTGAGCAAACTACTCAACCTCTCTGAGCTCCAATTTGCTCATCTCAAAAGTGAAGCTAATAATACCTCCTCAGTTGATTACATTGCAAAACATATTATATATGATAAATACATCTAATTTTTATTTGTCAATTAAAAAATTAAATTAAAACAAATTAGTTATACAGTGGTATAACTGTATAACTGTGGCCTGTGGTAGGCGATCAGAAAGTCCTGTTCTGATGCTAAAGAGCCAAGGTGAGCACCACATGGACCCCAGCCTCCCAGAGCTCACACTCACCTATGATTTTATCAGAAGCATTACAAGCAAGGGCAAAGCGAGTCGTCTTAGAGTAGATTTCCATGGTTCTCCTCAAAGCTTGCTGGGCTCCATCAGTCATGCTGGGAAGAAACATACAAGGAATCCGTTTGCAATTGGGACTCGGGGTCCACTGGACACAAATCTTTCCCTATACAAAAACCCAGGACAGGACAGTGTCCTAGACGGGGTCTCGCAAGTAAAGCAGGCCACCCCACAAATGCTAACCCCCACCCCAAGCCACTCTTTCAAAGACTGCCCAGATGATATTTTAGTACCTATAGCAACTGAAAACCCCTAAAAAACCACCATCTACAGTGGCTGCCATCACATTTGCAGGAACTAGGCCTCCCTTCGGCTCCTCCGTGATACAAAATTCAAGAGAGAGCTGTAACATCAACTGCCAACTTTTCTAACCAAGCCCTGCCTGAGTGTGGGCAGCCCCTGCAGGAGCCCATGGGGGATCTCGCACAGTCAGGCTACACACGGGTGGGGGACAAGAGCTGTTTCTGGATGCTGTAGGTACTGCTTTTCTTCCTGATTTAATAAAGCCCAAAAAGAGATCTAGAGATCAAGGTCAAAAGACATTTGGCAAAGCATCCTACCTGTCTGCTTCATCCAGGATGATGATCTTGTGGCGACCTTTGGGAAGGGTGACTTTTTGTTGAGCAAACATTTTTATTTTATTCCTCACAACATCAATGCCTCTGAAACAATAAGTCAATATTTTCTTGTCACCTTCTGAACAAATTCAGTTACCTCCATGGGAACTCTTAAACCCTCAGTATGTAATCAGAGACTACAGGACCCAATTTTAGTTTCTGAGTTTCTTTTTGGGGCAATTCTAACTATAAGGACAGATATTTCATTACTTTTATTCTTTCTTGGAAGTCTTCCAAAGAACAAAGAAAATACTTACTTTTTTGATGGAATAAAATTCATTTATCTTGCAATTACCATGTGGGTCCATTGGACCCTTTTACAATCTAAGACATATTTGGGTCTTAGTGATCTCATTCTTCCTATATTGTAAAACAGCTTGCTACTTCATTATCCTAGTAATTACTGCATCATAATTCATCAATTATTCTCAACTATTCTAAAAAAGATTAAAATAATAAGAAAATAAAAGAATGGTAGAATTGCCTAAAAGGATGATGCAACAGCGGGAAAAGAAAAAAAGACCCCTAAACCACCTCAACCTTCAGTTTTTTAACTGCATTGCTTGAGGTGCTGTGTTGTTTCTCAAGAAGACATGAGAGAAGTTCAGGTACACCACCTTTGTTGTCTTTTAAACTTTCACAGACCACAGCTTAGAATTCAAAATTTTTCATTTTCCACCCACAACATTTTCCACCCAGCAAAGAGAAAAAAAAACGTCAGAGGAAGACTTTTCATAATCATTAGATAAATCAGGCCGGGCGTGGTGGCTCATGCCTGTAATCCTAGCACTCTGGGAGGCCGAGGTGGGTGGATCATTTGAGCTCAGGAGTTCGAAACCACCTGTGCAAGAGCCAGACCCCATCTCTACTAAAAATAGAAAGAAATTAATTGGCCAACTAAAATATATATATAAAAAATTAGCCGGGCATGGTGGCGCGTGCCTGTAGTCCCAGCTACTTGGGAGGCTGAGGCAGAA
>CAUYPO010013773.1:0-19030 GCA_963574435.1 Cheirogaleus major
ATACACTCATCCCCCAAGTATGATAGAGGCAGATTTTGATGAGCTCATAGGAAAAGTACAGATCAACTGCTGTGGGCTTTCAAAGAAAGGAGAAGCCATGGGCAGCCTCAGGATAGTCTTCATGAAGGAGGTGACACTAAAGAAGACTTTAGTAGGGCTGCAACATTGCCCAAATTTGGGGGCACCGTTCAGATGACAGTCTATTGAATGGTGTTCCCTCCAGGGCACACAGAATGAAACATAGATGGTGCCCACCTGGAGTTTTAAAAGAAATTGGCCCTGCTAAAAAAAAAAAGTCTACCAGCCAAGAGACTATCAGTTGGTAGAGATGGAGGAAGGAGGGTAGTGTGAGCAGGAAAGGACGTGCTAGATTAGAGATGATTCCATTAAACGCGGCACTGCTTGTTTTATATAAGCATGCCTTTGTCTCCCCAACCTCTGAATTAAACTTCCACTGATCTTCGTCCTTCCCGATGAATATGGTGGGAGAGGATCCTGGAGGGGAAGACGGGAAGGAGGGGGACCCAGCCCTCACGGAGCTCCCCTGCCTCTGTGCCCCGGATCCTGCGTATATCATCTCATTCAGGCCTCCTATCAATTCCTCAAGAGTAGCTGCATTATTTCCATTTTTGCCAATTATAAAATAAGACTCATAAAGGTTAAGGGCCTTGCCTGGGCTCAGCTGCTAGTGAGTATTTGAGCTGAGATTGCGGTCCAGCCCCTGGCTCCATTTGGCCCCTGCAACACTATCTCGCACTGCTCTTAAGACTTCATTTCTGAGGGAGGCTGGCACGTAGACCGGAAAGGAAAGGGTGGCGGGGCAGGTCAGGACAGGATAATTGTGAGTGGGTTTGTTCTGACGTAGCAAAAACACTCTCGGCGCTGTGGGCTGGGAGGTGGCCGACTGGCTGCACGGTCAGGGTTGCAAAGCTTACGCAGATCTTTTGCTAGAGGGGCTTTAAAAGCTGCCAACTCTCAGCAGTTTCTATCAGCTGGGATTCTTTCCCTCCAGATTGAATCCTGTCAGGGTTTTACTGGCTCATCTGTTCCCAGAATGATGCAGCGTCCCCTCACCTGAGCAGCGTGGCCGGGCCACCCACAGTACTTCCTGTCACCAAACAGCTCAGGGAAGGAATTCTTCACCAGCCCTATCTTTTGGCCCTTAACTCCTCTCGCTTCTCCAAGAAGTGTAGAGTTGAGCCCATCAGGGACAAAGGAACACCAGGACCTTGTGTTGATGTCAGATTTGGAGGTTTGCTCCCCTTCCTGGTCTCATGTTTTGGAACATCTTCAAAGGAGCTCCTGAAAGACAAGGACGGTGTGGAGAGGCTAGTGCCAGGAGGAGATGGAGCGTGTCTGGGAAATCAGAGGGGACCTGTCGGCAGGTTCCCACTGTCCCAGCCCTCTATCCCTGCAAGTCCCTCAGCCCCTCCTGTGTGTGGCGTTATCCTCAGACCCCTCTTGGGGAGTCTTGCCTGTTGGCCTCTGGGCATTTGGCTTCTCGTCTTTTGTTTGGTCACCATGGGCCCTGCCCCTGCCAACCCAGGCAAACAGAGCGAGGGCCCAGCCCTGGCTGCCAGCCTCCCGGACAGCATTACACACCGCTCTGCGTCAGCAGAAAAAGTATCTACCACAAGTGGCATTTTAGAGCACCCTCTCCCCCACAGCTGCGGCCATGAGGCCTCAGTGCCCTGCCCAGCCCTGCCCACCAGGCCAGGCTCACTCTCTGCCCTCTATCTGCCAGGGTGCTTCAGGAATCCCGAAATGCAGCTCGGGTGGCTCTCGGTGACTTCACGGGAAGTGCTCTGGGTTGGTTCTACTTGCCTCCACCTCCTTCCCATACTTGCCAAGGATGATGTCTTCAAGCCCCTCCCAGCTCCCAAAATACCAGCCCTGCCCTCTGGCCCTGCCAGAAAATGCTTAGCACATTAACGGGTTTAGCTGCCACAGTGGCGGTCATTCAGGAGCCTGCAGAGGCACATAGCTTTCATTCTGGAATTCTTTCCAGCTCTTCGCTATTTTGACAACACCGGGCAGCACCCGGAACCTGCCCTGCCTGTGAGGGGGAAGAGGCTGGGGGCCTGGAGGGGGGCTGGGGAGAGGGCAAGGCGGGTGGTGGGAGCAGCAGCAGACCAAGGGACTAGAGAGAGGGTGGACTGCGCCAGTCCCTCATGGTTGCCTTTGTCTCTCACAGGCCTACCTGGCTGGCCTCCCTTTTTGTCTTCCAGAGCTTGCTTGGAACAAATCTTGGAAACAAGTTGCCTCAGTGTAGCAGCTTCCTTTTGCAGGAGGCAAGAGGCTCCAAGACTGCTAGCAAGGCAGCAAGACAGGCTGCAAGGAAACAGCCACACTAAACAAGTCTTGGGCTCAGAAGACTTTGCTGCAGTTCCTTTTCTGCCACTTAGTAGCTAAGTGCTCTGGAGCAAGGCACCAACTCTGCAAAGCTCAGTGTTCTCATCTGTAGAGTGGGAATACCAAGGCCTGCTCTTCCCACCTCAATGTAAGGCTGAGGGATCTACAAGAGACGATGTAGGTCAAAGAATTTTTTAAAGTTTTAACAGTGACAAACATTTGTATACCTGTGAGCCCCTGGAGGGCAGGGACTATGTCTTTATCTTTAAATTCCTCCATAATATCTGGTTTATTGGATAGAAAAGTGAATATGGTGACTTTTTGGAAGTTTCTGACTTTCCCCATTGGTGATCAATGTGGTGAAGAATAATAAGGCTTTGAGTTTATTAGTTTTTTGGGGCTGCTATAACAAAGTACCACAGACTGGATAGCTTAAGCAACAGAAATTTATACTGGCATAGTCTGGAGGCTAGAAGTCTAAGATCAAGATGTTAGCAGGGTTGGTTCCTTTTGAGGGCTGTGAGGAAGAATCTGTTCCATGCCTCTCTGCTAGCTTTGCTTCTGATGCTTTTTATTTTTATTTTTTGGAGATGAGCTTTTGTTCTGCTGCCCGGGGTGGAGTGCAGTGGCTGGATCGTAGCTCACTGCAGCCTCGAACTCCTGGGCTTCAAATGATCCTCCTGTCTCAGCCTCTTGAGTAGCTGGGACTACAGGCATGCACCACTGAACCCGGCTAGCTTCTGGTGCTTTGCTGGCAATCTTTGGCATTCCTTGGCTTGTAGAAGGAATCTGATCTCTGCTTTGATCTTCATGTGGTAGTCTTCCTGTGTGCCTGCCTTTGTGTCCAAATTTCCCTTTTTTTTTCAGAAAGGATATCAGTCATACTGGAGTAGGACTCACCCTACTCCAATATGACCTCATCTTAACTGATTGTATCTGTAAAAATCCTACTTCCAAAAATAGTGGGCAAGGGTCTTCTGAGCCCAGGGCCCAGCTGCAGGATAGGGAAGGTCAGGCAGAGTGCCAGGCCTGGCTAGGGAAGGAGGGTTCTTCTGATGAAACACTGATGTAGGTGCTTGCTGGGCGAGGGACCCCGTTTTCAACTCCCCTTCTTAGACTTTTGGAAGATCTTTGTTTCTTGGAGTTACTTTTAGTTTTTCCCTTCTGAGTAGCTCCTGTTGAGTAGAATTACCCCATTTGTGTGTTACACCCCAATGGAGTAACTAACTCTTCACACCCTTCTTGTCCATGCCCCTCTTTCCCTTCAAGCTGCAGACCCCATCCAGGGGTCCTCAAACTACGGCCCGCCGGGTGTTTTTGCTGCCGCTGCCTGTCCTGCTTAGCAGTCGACTCGTCCCGGGCCCACAGTGCGCATGTATGGAATGTGCGCCGCACTCTCCAACGGTCCTCCAACGGTGTGAGGGACAGTGAACTGGCCCCCCCCCTGTTTAAAAAGTTTGAGGACCCCTGAACACATCACATGCAGTAATGTGATATTTGTAATGTATTTTTACATTGCAACACAGATATGTGCATGGAGATACACATGCATAAGTGTACCAGATCACGATGTAAACTTTACTGCCGTTCATAGTCAAAAAAGTTTGTAAGACACTAAAATACGATATGCTATGAGACTGGGTCACTAGGAACATGGATGGGCAGGGCAGGTTTTATAGAATCATTTAGATTTGACAGGCATTTTACCAGAGAAATATATTGTTTGGTTGATGTAAGGCAACATGGGATTAAAAGGTACAGAAAACCTAGGCAGCAGTCCAGCCTGACCCAGGAAGTAGCCTATTTAACAATGCCTACCTGTGGGTTTTATAGAGGACTCAGGACTGCTGGCAATCAAGCCCAAGAATATTTTTCAGAGTTGAGCAAGATTTAAGACTCCTGAAAACTAAGAATGTCCAAGAGGATACAGGTCACGACAGAACTTATTCCTAGAACAGCCTAAGCTTTGCCACTGGCACCAATGGAGTCTGTTCCCACAACAATGGCCCCTTGACTGCCTCCTGCCTCACAGACCCTGCAGAAGCTCTTCAATGAAACTAACAAGCTAGTGAAGCCTTGTCACCTCTGTACACGGATAAGAGCTATAGTGGCCAGGTGACCCTCCTCCTTGTCCCCATCCTTTGCTTTTTCATGTTCCCAGCCAACCTCAGGGCCCCAGGATACAGCAAAGGGAAAGAAACCAGGAAAGTATAGGCATTTAGTTCAGGGGAAAGGTGAGCGCTGGACCTGATGAAAATAATCTGCCTGACATTTAAGCCTTTCTATTTCCCTTCTGTGTTAACTCAAATGATCTGTTCTGCACTAAGTCAAGCAAGCTACTTTAAAACTGGTGGCACAACTCATTTGGGACTCGGAGATTGCTTTTATGCAGAACCTGTTAAAAGAAAGCAGAGGGTTTAAATTATTAATAATACATAGGAATACATAAGTAGTGTGCCTTTTAAAAAGGCTATTGAAAATTACATGTTAGTTTGTTACATTATTATGAAACTTTAAACAACATGAAAGCAACCATCAGTTTTAATGTTAAATCAGGAGGCATGAATTTTAAGATGTTGAACACTGTCCTACAGCAATCAGGAAGAAGGCAATAAGGTAATCCAATTTAAGGCCAAAGCAGACTGAAAGCAAGACATGATTTTAACTTTATACGATCTTTATGGAAGTGGCAGTGATGTGACTTAAGTGTAAATATGCTGAAGCGAAGCTGCCCTAACAGCTCAGAGCTTTATCTACCTTTCCCCAAACTTGGCCCTTTAGATTCCATCTCCTCATAGTGCTGAGAACTCAAGTAAATGGTTACTGAGTGGCAACTCAGAAAGACTGACTTTTCCTAGGCATGAGGAAGGAAAATAAAGGCCTTGGCTTTTCAAAATCACCCTGGTTCCTAATAAGCAATGGGGCAGGTGGCATCTGTTAAAGGAGCTACTGAGATGTGAAAGCCTGTGGTCATTATTTTGATTGACAGAGCTAAAACAAGCCACTCAGTAGTGCTTACTTCTTGTGAGCTCAGATAATCATATCATTTCAGGGATCCAAGAGAAACTTAGATTTCTTTATAATCTATAATATTTTACATATCTCATGAATAAAATAAAAATGAAAATAACGAGCACTTCTAATTTGACAAATAGGTAAATTTAGCCTTACAAGTAAATGTATTTTTGCAATTTCATGCCATTCCAAAGGGGAAGAAAGATTGAATTTAGAACAGCTCCATTATCTTCTAGTAAAAATTTAATAGACACCAGGCAGGTGCCTAGAGTGCCTCTACCTCCAGAGATGAAGGGCATTACATAAAGCATGTATTCTAATCAGAAAAACTAGATGTATTTTATTGAATTAAGAATCCACTTATGAGGGAACATAGGGAATATTAACAACATCAACCTAGGCCAAAGATGGACCGGTGTATCTCAAAATCAAAGAACAAGGTCAATGCCATAATGTAATCCAAATTCAGGGGCTGGCATACACTTGCAGATACATAAATTCCCTTCATGATTTGCATATGTGTTGCTCAGATAAAAGTGCCTACTCAATAATCTCTGTGAATATATAAACCCACAGCAAAAAAAATGTAACTTTGAAAAAAAAAATTGACTGTATTTTTATGTAGATGTGGTGGTCTTCATGGAGTAAAAAATAAATCAAAAGGTAGTAATTTGTTACTTTTTATCCAATATGGCAATTATCCTAATCTTTAGAAGGGTGAGCTGAGAAAGTTCTCTAGATTTTATGGCAATCGAGATCAAATACATTAAAAAATTAGTTAACCCCTTCATTAAGATTCCAGGCACCCCACCCCCACTTTGAAGAGGTTCACAGTCCCAGGTACTAGAAAGAAGCAAGATGCATTACCAGTGGTTTAGAACTGTGTAAGCTGTAGCCATTTGAGGGCTGTAGAATTAATTTGTGGGTAGAAATCAACGTTTTTTTTTAATCACCAGACTGCTATATTCCCAACTATAAATACATTAGCATTTTGGCTTGTGCATTACTCTTTTGAGTTTGACCAGCAGGAATCAATTCACCAAAATCTTCAAAGCCAAGAAGCAGGCCTTGGACTTGTGGTGACCCAATTCACAGTCTGGAAATTCTGTGTGGCTGTAAGTTCCTACTTCTGCTATTGCTGCTTCTCAAGGAAATTTTCTGCACACACAACAAACTACACATTGTACTCTCTGGAAAGGGATAAGGTACTTAGTTTTCATCTTGTTGCTTTATTCAGTTTGCTCCAAGGGCAGAATCAATAGTACTAAGGATCGGATCACAAACATTATTTTGATTGGCCTCACAAGCCTGATCAGTAAAACCTGAAAAACAGAATATGTTACACAAGTTGCAAAGAAAGCACTCTTGGAGTTCACTGACATGATAGCAAGTGGAAAGAATATAAATGCAACAGGTGTTAACATTTAGAACAGTACTTGTAACCTGCTCCTTTCTAGACAATTCTGGGACCCTTGATGTAAACCCTGCTGATTTTCTTGCAAGCCCTGCTGATTTATTTTGACATGAAATATGACTTTACAAAATTCTTCCCTAGACCTTACTCTTACTATACTTGAGTGGTTCCTATTCCTACGGCGCTGGCATACGCTGTCAGGATTTCCACTATCTGTTTAGTTTCTAGGGTCATTCGGGCTTCCTTCAGCCAGTCCTGTGCCACTCGTCTGGACTCCCCTTTCAGCTGATTGACAAACTTTGCTGCCAGCTCCAGATCACCATGCTCAATACAATAGGAGGCGTATGACAATAATTTAAATGTGTTTATATCCTCAGGGGAGAGCGCCTCTGGTGGCTTCAGTTGCTGAGCTGGGAATAGAAGCAGGGACTGCAAGTAGGAGAGAAAGTATTGGTATAAGCTATTCCTGGTTTCATCAATCATTGCTACCCTTCGGGCCAGTTTTTGGACCACATAGAAACGGGCTCTAAGGGTCTCTTCACTGTATACCCCACGGGTCAGGGACTCTGGAGGGATAGCTGCAGTTAAAGCCTGGGTAAATTCATTATCAGAACAGTTGGCTCTGATGGCCTCAACTGCACTCCCCAGTGGAACAGTAGGCATGTCTGCAGATGAGGTCTTCATGCTGTACTTTAATGCCTCCACTGAAAGCCACAGTTGGTGGGCTTTTCGGGCTTCCTCTTCAGCAACTGCATGACCTACAAAGAAAAAAGGCAAAGAGAAACATTTTTCTCTGCACCTGACTACTTACATCCACAGAACTAATGCACATTCAACAAGTTAAACCCACATAAGTGGAATATAGGGCCAGAGAGAGAGCCTCTTACAACCCCACCCCACCACTTTAATTTCTAGTGTGTTCTTTCCTAGCTGCCCTCTTCATACGAGGCAGTAAGGCATGGCACAGTTTGATGAGGACTTCTTTTTACTAAAGTCATGGAGAAAACTGGGAGGATGCATGTGCACAAGCAAAACTAAGTCTCTCTTCCCTCTTCCTGTGATACCCACGACGGTGCAAGGTCAAACAGTACATAGAAGTCATTAACATCTGCATGAGACCTAATCCAGATATTTGTATCTTTAGTAGTTGAGAAAGAAACATGTTATTTACATTAGGCTAAGACTTATGCTAGAGCCATCAGAAATTTCCTGCAAAGAAATAAGAAATTTCAAAAGATGATCTTGAAATTTCATGAGTACTGAGTTTATTTTTATCATTTATACAACAAAAAAGGATTCCATAACATCAAAAAGAAACCCATTTTATCAACACCCTCACTGTCAAGACATTTTTCAATGTGGCACATGGAGACCTCAGTATAACTATTGTTCATTTAGTGGGTGGGTTCAGCAAATCACTAGCTCTGAATAACCCTCCAGAGCAGGGGTCCTCAAACTTTTTAAACAGGGGGCCAGTTCACTGTCTCTCAGACTGTTGGAGGGCCAGACTATAGTTTTAAAAAAACTATGAACAAATTCCTATGCACACTGCACATATCTTATTTTGAAGTAAAAAAACAAATGGGCAAAAACACCCGCTTGTGGCCCGTGGGCCACAAGTTTGAAGACGCCTGCTCCAGAGCCTTTGGAGGACCAGTATGGGGCCACGTTGACCATTCCCTCCTTCCAGGGCTCACAAGACATAGCCAAAGTGTGTTGTTGGGTAAATTGCCTTGTAAATATAGTGATCTCATGTTTGTCATATAAGGCTGTGGTCCCCAACCCTCAGACTGTTAGGGACCAGGCTGCAGAGCTCTGACGCCCCTCTCCCACCCTGATCCATAGAAAAATTATCTTCCATGAAACTTAGGAACCCATGAAACTTAGGAATCAGGGTGCCACACAGCAGGAGGTAAGGAGTGGGAGAGCGAAGCTTCATCTGTACTTACAGGTGCTCCCCATTGCTCACATCACTGCCTGAGCTCTCTCTCACCCCCCAACCCTGCCAAACCATCCATGGAAAAATTCTCTTCCATGAAACCAGTCCCTCGTACCAAAAAGGTCGTATCTGAATAAGATACAAAATTTCAGGTTATTTAGATTTAATTTTTAGATTTTTTAAATTTCCTCTCACAACTGTGTGTTCTAAACTCACTGAATCTGGGACTAATTTCCAAAAAAATGAATAAAATTTAGTAGAGTGACTTTAGTATATTTATGCCCTAACATCAATGCATGTACCCCATTATCCCTGTATAATTATTCTAGTAAGTTAATTATAATTATTCTAGTAAGTTGCATTGAACAAAATTATCTACAAGATAACACAGATTATGCTCACTCTGAACAGCCTGTTCAATTCCTCTCAGTCTGGCATAGGCAGTGTTTATATCCAGAGTAAAGTTGTCAACTTGCTCTTGACTGAGACGACGAAACTGTAATTCTTGTTCAGAGAGTTTCTCAGCCAGATCCTGAAATAAAACATAAATAGTGTACAGAAAAAGTGATGCTACCTCAATGCAAGTCACTTAACTGAATACTAATCTTCCAGCAACTCCTACCTCCTGAAGCAAAGAGGGCCATTAAAATCTCAAAATAGTTGTCATGAAACTCCTACATTATGTGTAAGGTTTTGAAATTTTTCTGACTTCTATCTGATGTATAATGCTCTACAAATTTACCGATGGGACCTAATATTAGAGGAAACAGACCAGGAGAAAAGAGTAGGCTAGTCAAGTCAGAAATAATTTGTCAACTTAAGGCAGTAAATTAACGACATCGAAAACCTAGAAAGGAATTAAATTATATTCTATATCTTCTATTTAAGAGCTTATACATTCATTTTTCTCAGAAAAATACCCATCAAATAGAATTTCAAATACCTTTTCATGTTGGCATAAATTTCAATTTTCTGGAAGTTCTCTTTATTTAGAAAAACTCATTCCCGTTTTGCAAAACAAAATAATAAGTTAATATTATTATAAATGGTTTCCTCAGTAGAAACTAGTTATGATTAAAGGTATCCTGATAATTTTCTATGATTTCAAAACTTAACTTCTCTGGAAGTTTCTTCAGTTATAAAATCTGAGCACTACCATATATCTATAGGAGTTTGTGGAGATAAAGTAGGAGATTACATGTGTCAGGTATTACTGTCTGCATTCCTGAAATCCCCTTTATCAGCCCTCCTTAAAACGTTGAAGACTCTGAATAATATATATATATATATAACTCACATCTGGTCATAAGCACACAGGTACATCATTATGTAAAAAGAGTAGTTCTACAGCTATAAAAAAGCCCCACTCCACCAAGATTAGGTAACACTTGAAATCTTTCCCCATTCTTCAACATCTTCAGAATACATTAAAAGGAAAGGAGAGCCTGTTAATAATCTAAGGGTGGGGAGAGATTGAAGGAGAGTTGATGCTTTACAACAGGTCCTCACCTGCTCAAATTCATACTTCAGTTCCTGTTCTTGTACCCTAAGGACATCTCGTAAGTGATCAGTGTGGGCAGCTGCCTGCCGGCGAAGCTGGGTTCTCATTTCATTCTCCATGGCATCTCTGACTTCCTCTACCTGTGACAGCAAACACAATGATTAGTTCTCAATTCTCCACATATTATTCTAGGAAAACTAAAGACTGTTATCAACAACAATAATAGCAGCTTCCATATCCTGAACCCTTACGATGTGCCAGGTATGTGTACCTACCATTTACTTCTACTTCTTAAATGAATCAGAAAGCTGAACATTGGAAGGCAACTCAAACAAGGTTACACAGCTGTGGCAAAAATCAGATTTCAAACCGGGGTCTCTGGCTCCCAAACTTATATTTTCTCCACATCATCAGGCTGCTTCCCACATAAAACATACACTGTCATTTCCTGAATCACACATTACCCTGAGGAGTCATTAAATCCAGAATAGGGAGAAAAATAACTATTAATATGTAGACTTGGGATCAAACATAGCTTCATCTGTGTGACTCTGGGGAAATTATCTTCTCAAGTCTCTATTTTCTCATTGGTGAATAATAATGCTTACTTCGAAGAATCATTAAGAAAATTAGTATGTATCTGGTAGTTATTGAACATAATTTCTTCTAAACAAAGAAAACCACTTATTTTTAACATGAATTTATTTTTATTTATTTGTTTTTTTTGAGACAGAGTCTCGCTCTGTTGCCTGGGCTAGAGTGCCGTGGTGTCAGCCTAGCTCACGGCAACCTCAAATTCCTGGGCTCAAGCGATCCTCCTGCCTCAGCCTCCCGAGTAGCTGGGACTACAGGCAAGTGCCACCATGCTCAGCTAATTTCTTCTATATATATTTCTAGTTGTCCAGCTAATTTCTTTCTATTTTTAGTAGAGATGGGGTCTAGCTCTTGCTCAGGCTGGTCTCGAACTCCTGACCTCGAGTGATACTCCCACCTTGGCCTCCCAGAGTGCTAGGATTATAGGCATGAGCCACCATGCCCGGCCCTACTTTCTTATACTTCTGCATCTGCTCAACATATAGGAACTTTGCTAGATCAGTCCTTCACTAGAAGTTCTGACTGGGAGAACGAGAGCCTAAGCTCTACTCTAAAGGTGGGTTGGCATGACTTATAGGCAGTATTTTAAAGTCAATGACTGTCAATAAGATCGCTAGAAGTAGACAACCAAATGAGATTAACATTAGGCAACAATTTTCATTTCTTCTACCTTTCTATCTTGTTCAGCTTGTATTTCACTTCTGTGATGTTCTAATGCTTTTGCCACTGCAGAATCAAATGCCCGCTTTTCTTCCAACTTTTGTTTTTCCAAGGCTAATGTGATATGTTGCTTCTCCGTGGCCTTCTGTTCTGCTAACTCTCTGTTTAGCTGATCAATGCGACGATGTGCATGAGCAATCAGGGAGTTCAGATCATCAATAGACAGCTTGTCAGCTAAAAACAAAACCACATTAAAAAGTTAATGATTTCACCAAAATTATATATCACTACAAGGTAATTTGCTTCAAGTGATTATAGTTTAACAGCTTGTAAAAAAAAAAAAAAGGTAGCTAACATGAAGAGATTTCGATTCTCCAATTCAATCAGAAGTTAGTATTTAGTGTCCAACAACTAAGATATTTTCAATCCCAAGCAATGTAATTTAGGTAAGCCTTCAGGTAATCAGTTCTTTTTCAGGAATCCCCTTCAAATCTGAACCAATTATAAACTGGCTTTCTAATTTACTGTAAGTTTGCCTCTAAAGACAAAGTTTACATATACGATCACTTCTATATTTTCTTTGATGCGTAACTTTGATTAGTCATAAAAGGCATCCAATTAAATACTCTTTTCTGCTAAAACTCAAAAGCAAACTCAAATTCTCTTGCACTTTTCCTTAATAAGAGTTTTTGTTCCTTTTCTTAAACACATATTATCTAGGATAGTGATCTGTAATCAGAGATGTCCATCATAATCAGAGAGCTTTTTAAAATACTTATGCCCAAAGATTCTCATTTAGGTTTAAACCCATGTATATATTTTTTTAAATCTCACACTCTAAAAGTGTTCCAAACATACACCATCAGTTAAGAATTATGGTTCAAACAGCAAAATATAGACTGTAGAAAATTCTATATGATGACTCAACTCCTCAATAAATAAATTGAAAAGCAAAAAACAAAGATAGGTAAGAGATTTCTTGACCAAATTCAACATGTGGAACATCTATGGATAGTGACTCAAATAAAACAACCGTTAAAAACTCATGAAATGATAGCAGATATTTCAACAATGAATAGACATCTAAGGAATTGTTACGTTTTAGGTGTGATAATGGTATAGTGAATATGTTTTTAAAACATATATTTGGGGTCTGCTTCTACATAAGCTGAGGAAGGTGGAAATAGATGAGATAAAAAAGGCCAGTAACTGTTTAAGTTGGGTGATAGGTCCATGGAAGTTCATTATAGTTTTCTGCCTACTTTTTTTTAAAAGATAGGGTCTCACTCTGTAACTCAAGCTGGATTACAGTGCCTCAATCATAGGTCACTTGCAACCTTGGACTCCTAGGCTCAGGCAATCCTCCTGAGCCTCCCAAGTAGCTGGGACTAAAATTTTTTGTAGAGACAGGGTTTCATTATGTTGCCCAGGCTGATCTCAAACTCCTGGCCTCAAGCAATCCTCCTGCCTCGGCCTCCTGGAAGTGCTAGGATTATAAGCATGAGCCACCACACCCAGCCTTTCCTACTTTTTAAATGTTTGAAATTCTCCAAAGTTTATAAAAAATCTATATTATACACACACCCCTCACATTTACAGGATTCCAATCACTTGATGAAACATGTTTGTTCATGAGATCACATGGATGCCAAAAGTATCAAATTCAGATTTATCACATGGGATATAATTCTATCTTATATTATTTACATGGTTTAGCATAAGAATCACAGGCACAACAAAAAGACTTCAGTCTTTTAAGACTTAAAACAAAAGCATTTAAACATAAAATTTACATAGTTACTTACCTAGGTCAGAAACACCTACAAAGGAAACAGAACAACAGTTTGAAAAAAGAATGTACTACTGTCTTATTTTAACATTGGAGGGCAAAATAATAGTGTTTATTTCCTAAAATGCAAATGGATTATAAAACAATATAAATCAAGGAAATTCTAACATTTTAGAAAATAAGAGAATCATTGATATTAATTAAAAGTAGTTTTGGTTTTAAGGGACTTATCACTGTTTCAACAAAATAATCAACTTACGTCTTTCATTAAAACTATAATTTTCTTTCCTCCTCTCTCATCTTTATTAGTTCATAAACTATTTTGCTAAGTCACAGTCCTGACTGTTCTCAGGACTAGGCCTCTCCTAACATTTTAAATACTTAATAAATTAATTTTTTTCCTGTGGAAATTTTTAAATAATTAACTCACACTAAATTTACATTTAACCTGTGCTAATTAAACTAAGAACTACAACTACCTGATTTGAAGGTAAGAAAGAAAAAAATGACATTCTGAATAGTTTGAGTGATGCTCCCCACCATGATCACCAGTATCAGAGTGTGAACATTTGACAGGTGAGGGGACTCACAGCCAGTCTCAGCTACTGCTTCTCAATATGAGCTTCTTAACATCCTGGATATACACTGTCCTGAGCTTTTTAATGATCCTTGGATTTAACAAGTTCAAAGACAGGTATTTTTCATACAAAAGGGCTCTAAAATTCCACTGTTTAATCTGGAGTCCAACCAAAGAAAGAATGATCTGTCCCAAAATGTTACAGGAAAGACTGACAAAGTTGGACAAGGTGAGAGATATTAAGTCAGTCTCAACATGCTCATCATAAATACAGCTATATGATCTGTATAAGCAATAAAGGAACATGCCGTGGGATTACTGACAATCCACAACTTTCACCTCATTCTCCAAACCTGGCAATACCCTGGGTTGCACCTTCCCAATAGCTCCCCACCTCTTTCCCCCACAGAAGTATCTACTCTCTCAATTTGGCATTTATTCTGTGAAGAGGGACTTGTGTGAATTTAAAATATAATAAATTTTTATTCCTGCACACTATTCATTCCTGTGCATTTTTTTATACTTGACACATATGCATCTTAAACAATATATGGTTTTGTTTTGCATGTTCTTCAACTTCATATAAGTGGTATCCTATTCTATGTGATGTTCCGTAACTTTTTGTTTTTCTTTACATTTATGTGTGAGATCTATAGTTGTAGTTCATTCATTTGCACTGCCGCATGTGAGAGACATTTAACTGTTTCCAATTTTTCAGCTCTTACAGTGCTGCAGCACGCATTTTTACATGAGTCTCCTTGAGTACCTGTGAGAATTCTTGAGCACATACCTAGGAGTTGAAATGTTGGATCAGGGTGTATATACTTCAACTTCATCAGGTATTGTAAGTTACAGTCTAACAAATCACTTGCTAAATAACTGCTTCCTAGTGTATTTCCTATTCTTCATTTTTAGTGCCCCTGGCACATACACTAGGTGGCCCATAACACTTCATCCTCAGATTACTCCAGTGGCTTTTAACCAGCTTCCTGGCCCTTAGGCACTCCCCTCCCTACATCTTTTCCTCATTACAATCACAGCACTTCTCAAAAAGCCAAAAGAGAGTACATGCTACTGATACAAATCAGGCAGAGAACAATGAGGCTAGTGGGTAAGAAGAAATCCTGGCTCTACCCCAATCTTGGGCAAATTACTTAACTTCTCTGTATCTCAGTTTTCTTATATATAAAATGGGGATAACAAAACTTACCTTATAAGGCTGTTATGAACTTTAAATAAGTTAATACATATGACGCACTTGGAACACAGTGCCAGGCACAAAATAATGCTCAATAACATGAGCTATTATTATATGTTTGGCACATTGCTCAGCTATAGAGAACACAGAAAGACTATTGGACACAATGAACTTCGCCAGTACATACACAGTCTAGGGAAATAAGAATAATAAGAGCAAAATAACTCATAACACAAATCAGTACTAACAAATTTCATAGGTCTTAAGTGCATTCTGATTTTAGAGGTGAGGACATCTATTGAGGGCTGGGGTAATGCTGGAATAATTACTATCTCCAGAAGTACACAAGATATCAGTAATACTGGTTGACCCTGTGGAGGAAAATCACGTGGCTGTGGACAGGGGTGGAAGAAAAATTTCACCAGATGTCACTTGCACCCTTCAAATTTTGTATCATATGAATGTATACTCTATTTAAAAAATTAATAAAAATTTAAATGAAGGTTGCTCAAAAAACTAATTCAGAGATTACATTGCAAGGGACTTTCACTTTCTCAACCCTGGCACTACTGATATTCTGAGCCAGATAATCCTTTGCTGTGAGGGGCTACTCTGTATACTATAGGACATTTAGGAGCATCTCTGGCCTCCACCCGCTATGTGATAGTAGCACTCTCCAGTAGTGGCAAACAAAAATGTCTTCAAGTGTTGCCAAATGTCCTCTGGGGTGGACAAAAATGCCCTGGGTTGAGAACTACTGCTTTAACATTTTCATGTTTTACAATAGGTACTTTAGGCAAAAAGAAGAGGAAAAAAGTTAAAAACTTCAGAGTTGGCTTGGAAAAAATTATAGGATTTAGCCTACTGGGAAGACCAAAGACAGAATGCAAATTCTTAGGATTGATGCTCATAAATAATTCTCCACAGGCAGAATCTGCCCTGTCCTTTCAACCTTATTACGGCCAACCAAACTCCCTACTGTCTATCAGTGTCATGTTTATGCCAAGGAGCTTACATCTAATGGAAAGACAGAACACACACAAACCAATGAATAAGACTTTCAAGAAGAAAAAATTAAGGTAAAATGGTAGAATACTTGTGGAGGAGGGTAGTCAGGGAAGGTCTCTGAGGTGGTTACATCTGGTTCAGTTGTAATCTAAATTCTCATGAGAAAAATGATGCAGATGTGGCTCGTTTATCCTGCTCAAGGATAAACTGTCCACAATGCCCTCTTGCTAGCTAGTAGATATTCAGTTTAAACAAAAATGTGCAACAAGATTCATTTTTCCCAGATTGAAGTTTGTGTGTTTTTCTACTTTATCCTCTCTCTCACAAATCCTACTTTTTTGATAATAGTCTGATATCTCCCTTTTGAGTTAATTGCAATCAAAAAACAAACTAAACATCTGAGTTATTTTTTGACAGCCTTAACTCCACTTCTTGCCTTTAAATTTCCCTAGTTGGCCATTATACAAATAAAATTCCTGCATTGGTCTTTATTACCTTAGCTCCTTAGACCAGTCATGGTTCTATGATGCAACCCTGACACCTTCAGCCCAGAGAGACCTATAACATGAGACGTTTGGTTTCTAAGATGCTGGCATTGAAATAATATTTTAATTTTGCTGAAACTGTTCATCTCTGTGATTCTTAGTATTTTCACAGCACTTCAGAGAAATGTAACTACTTCCTGCAGTTACAATGTATAACTGCTTCACTGTCCAAATTCTCTGCAGTCTGAGCTTTTTCAGTGGATAGCCAAAAGGCCAATTCTCTTCTCATGGCAGGGTCCCTAGGTGAATTCTCAACAGTGTTGCATTGTCACAAAGCAATCATAAGGTGTGCCTTAAATAATTCATTACAAATACTTTTAAAGTATCAAGGGTTTTAAATAATTTTACATATATCACATATGCATAAAATATTTTAATGGAGTCAAGGTTATAATGTCACTCTCACTCGCTTGGATTCCAAACTATTTTTTTGAGCAGCAGAGATCAGAATGGAATCACGGAATATAAAATTAAACAATGATTGGAACCTGTGTTCACCATGGCTAAAACATGGGAGTATTGTCACAGGTGTGTCACCTGTCATGTCTGTGATTAAAAGGAAATGCCAAGACAACATACCATATAACAAAAGAGATATGGATGCCAGAGGGATTTGGACTAGATGAATGGAATTGAAGCAAGTTTAGATTAGTTGATCAGTTCTTAAAAAACAAAAAAAAAGTGCCATTACTTCACAGTTGTACTTACTCATCCCTTTCCATCCAGGAAGAACTTCCGGAGTAATACTGTCCAGTTCTCGTTTAAAGTCATCCCGGGCTTGGACCACCAGCTCATGATACTGAGATACAACCTTAGCCTCAGACTGAGCTGCTTGGACCTGTGCAAATATAAAGGGTGTATCATAAAACTAAATAAAAAGTAGCATAACCATTCCAAGAAACAGAAGTAATACTCCTGGCTTTATTTATGTTTGGTTGGGAATGTGTAAAAAATACACACATAGAAATCTGAAGCTCAGAAAAGGAACATAAGCCTTGTCTTTGTTTCCTTCTAATTCCTATTCAAATGTCAGGTACAGGCCCTTTCCCATCCTACTGCATCCCTTTCCCTCTTTCTCTGGGTCATGAGAAATTACCCACACAGGTCACACAAATACAGACAAAAGATCTGCTACAAAAAGGAAATTTTCATAAGTGACAATAACCATGACCAAAAATGTCACCTATTATAGAAAGTGTCAACAATTCTGAAGAACCTACTTGATGCCTGAGGCTAGTTTTTAAAAATAGTAACAACTGATATTCTTTGCAGGGGAAAAGGAAGAGAGATGGCAGGAATCTTATTATTTTCCTGAATTCTTAAAATTCTTTGACTAAAGGATTATATTCCAAAATACAAAACATTGTAAAAGACCTAGGAAACGTACCTTTTTAACCATATTATCCAGATCAACTATCATGTTGTGAAGTTTCCCCTCTGCAGCAGTTATATGAGGTTTAGCCCCAGCAACCTCTTTTTTCTTTGCAGTTTCAATCACACATTTCATCTTCTCTAATTCTTCTCTGGAAACCAACAAAACAAAACAAAGATTTAGTATAATTCCTCATCAACTTTATTAAAGAGTTTTGAAGTCTGTACAATATACAATTGTTAAGTCAATATCTGGAACATAATTTGAAAAAAATTACTCAATGCTTTTCTGTAGTCAATAGAGAAACTTTTCTCACCAACAACTGAAAACCCCTTGGTCAGAATCTAGATTTAGTAGGTTAACCAGAGAGGTAACATGGTATATGAGAAGATCCAGGCTTCAGAACAAAACAGACCTCAATTCAACTCCCAGATCAGCCTCTCATTTGCAGCAATCTCTTGTGTAAGGATTAGAAGTAATTCATAAGAAATACCTGGCACAGTGTCTCCCATATTGTGAGCACTCTATAAATAACAGCTCTTGCAAGGATTAGGCTGACTCCCCTGCCAATGACAGGAAGGGGAGGCAAAGGCACAGAAGGCCAAAGACCTCACTAAGCAAATAAATGAGCCTTGGGGACTCCACAATTCAGAATGTTCCACAAGGCACACAGACTGGTCTACCCACCACAAAACACAGAATTCACAGAATCCTAACACATAATCTAGTGATGTGAGCATAATGTCTTAAATTTCCTAAAAGATATGTTGGTTTTATTAGAAGACATCTCTTTCTCTATCAATAGTAAATAATTTGTTTAAAAAGTCAGCAAAGGGGCCAGGCGCGGTGGCTCACACCTGTAATCCTAGCTCTCTGGGAGGCCGAGGTGGGCGGATCGCTCAAGGTCAGGAGTTCGAGACCAGTCTGAGCAAGAGCGAGACCCTGTCTCTACTAAGAATAGAAAGAGATTAATTGGCCAACTAAAAATATATAGAAAAAATTAGCCGGGCATGGTGGTGCATGCCTGTAGTCCCAGCTACTCGGGAGGCTGAGGCAGGAGGATCGC
>CAUYPO010013775.1:0-18834 GCA_963574435.1 Cheirogaleus major
ATAAATAAATAAATAAATAGATAGATAAAGATAGATAGATAGAAAAATAGATAAATAAATGAAAAAAAGGAAAGAAGTAACAGGAGAATATATATATAGTATTATATCATTTACAGAAAGTTAAAAAATATACAAAATTTAATAATATACATATAAAAATAGAAAGAAAAGGAAATAATAAATGCAAAATTCAAGATAGGTAGTGGGTATTTCTGGGGGATTGGGAAGGAGAAGCAATCAGGGAGGAATTCACAGTGGGGTTCAACAGTGCTGGTAATGCGCTATTCATACATTGGGTGGTGGGTACAGGCATTGGTGATATTATTCCTTACACTGTACGTTTATGCACACATGTGCACACACACAAAGATTTGGGGCTGGTAAGAAGGAGAACAAGTCATTTCTTGCAATGAAGAGAGTAGCAAGTGCAGAGGCCCAGAAGCCTGAAACAACATGGTACACCTGGGAAACTCCAGACAGTTTGTCCTTACTTGAGCATAAAAAGTGAGAAGAGGAATGGTGAGAAACTCCTTCAACACATGTTTGTAGAGCATCTGCTAAGAGCCAGGCGCTGTGCTGCATTACACACTGGCACACACAGGGTCAGCTGCTGCCCCCGAGCTCAGTCTATGGCTGGACAGCCTGGGAAGTGCTGCAGTGGGGAGTATACACAGACAGCAAGGAGAAGGCAAACAAGGGGCCTGAGTCCAGAGGGAAGGTTTTCTTGGAGAAGAGGACAATGAGGTGGATTTTGAAGGGTGAGTAGCAGTAATCCTGCTGAAAACCTGAGGAACACTGATCCCAATACAGGGAATGCTGTGTGTCAGAAAGAAAATACGGTAAGTCAGGGTAATGAGCATTGTCATCCTTTTTTGGTCACTGTTTGTTAGGGACTGAATTGTGCCAAAATTCGTATGTTGAAGTCCTAACCCTAATGTGACTACACGGTATTTGGAGATAGGCCTTTAAAGAGGGAATTAAAGCTAAATGAGGTCATAGGGTGGTGCCCTCATGCAGTATGACTGGTGTCCTTATAAGAAGGGGAAGAGACACACCAGGAATATGCTCAGAAAAAGGTCACGTGAGCACATGGTGAGAAAGGCAGCATCTGCAAGGCAAGGAGAGAGGCCTCAGGAGAAACCAAACCTGCCAGCACCTTGATCTTAGACTTTCAGTCTCCAGAACCACGAGAAAATAAATTTCTGTTGTTTAAGCCACCCAGTTGATGGCCTTTTGTTAGGGCAGCTCTAGCAAACTGATACAGTCACCCTGCTGTCAAATACCCTGAATGTCTGGGGAATCCCCCACATTACACAGCAAAGTCGACCTGCCACTGACAGGAAGCTGACTGTCATTCTCTTTCCCATCCCTCCCACACAGGGAGGATTATGACCTAAGGTTGGTCAATGAGAAGAAGCACCCTCCCCAGACTTGGTCTCAAACCACAGACAAAAGCAGCAGCAGTTGCACAGAATCCAGTCTGGAGCCAGGAGTGGCAGCCATGGGAGAGGCATCTTGGTTCTCAAGGATCAGTGCCATGGCCCAGGGTGGCAGTGTCCCATGGCAGTGGTGCTCCTGGTGAAGGTCATAATGTCTGGAGTGGGTGGCAGAGGGATAGCATCTTCATTGGACTAGTTCTGATCTGTGGTTATAGGCCTTGTCACTGTCACCATGGAGCCCAAACCTAGATCTCTACCCTCCTGGTGATCTTAGGAACTATCCAATAGACTTTCTATAATTTCTTAAAAATCACCTTTGCTGAGGTATGGTTTACAAATTAAAATGTACCTATTTAGGCCAGGTGCAGTGGATCACACCTATAATACCAGAGCTTTCGGAAAGCTGAGGTGGGAGGATCTTTTGAGGCCAGGAATTTGAGACAAGCCTAAGCAACATGGCAAGGCCTCGTCTTTACAAAAAATAAAAACATCAGCAGGTGTGGTGGTACATACCTGTATATGCCCAGCTACTCAGGAGGCTGAGACAGGAGGATCACTTGAGCCCAGGAGTTTATGGTTGCAATGAGCTATGAGCAACCAGAGTTGGTTTCTGTTTCTTGTTAAACCTAAGGACCGTGGCTGGAATGGTCTGTATGACTAGAGTTTTGGAAGTGGTGGAGCAAGGATCAAAGGTGGGGCTGGCGAGACAGCTCCTGTGTTCTGGGCCAAGGAAACAATGGGAAGAACTACAGCAGTTTGAGCTTGGGAGTGATGTGACTAGACTGGCTCTTGAGAAAGATATTAATAGTTTTTAGTAGCAGTACAGAGGCTACGTCGGAGATGGTGAGACTGGCAGGGAGACTGATTAGGATGCTATTTGGCATAATCCAGGCAAGAAATAATGAAGGCCTGAATGAAGATAATGACATTGGGTTTTGGAAGGAAGGCACAAATTCAAGAGCTACTACATGAAAACAGTCAACAGGATCTGAACATCAATGAAACGTGCTGGTTATGAGAGAGGAAGATTCCAGGAGAGGTCCTGGAGAGTAGACTGCAGCCAAATCAAGAGGCTAGGAAGCAAATTCTTAGAAACCTGGGTGTTTTGGGTCTGTGGGGGCTGTAGCTGGGCAGAGAGTAGATTTTCTTACTATGTAATAAAAGCAGGAAGGTGGGCAGGGAGTGGAAGGAAGCGGGAGCAGCAGAGTTTACTCAAGTACAGACCCAACAATGAGGGACCCAGAATCAAATTATGGTCTAAGCCCCTTTAGCCTAAATCTGCCTTTTTACCTCAACCTCTTGGCTTGTTAGATATAAAATTTGTTGCATTTTGAATATTGAAAACTTCTTTCAATTTCAACTCAATCTATATTTAGTGAGTACCTACTGTATTGCTGGTTTCCGAGCTAGGTCCTGGAGTTACGAAATGGAACCCAGCCAGCACGTGAGTTTCAATCATGAAGGCCATGCATCCGAATCACCTGCAAGACTCATGCCCAGGCTCCACCACTGAGAGATCTGATTCCGTAGGTGGGGCCCACTCATCTATATTTGAACAAACAATGATCAGAAAATTATACAGATAGCTCTGTAACAAAGTTATAAACTACCAATGAATTAGCCACTGTTATCTATATCTTATTTAATTCTCACAATCATCCTGACAGACAAGTATCACTCTCTGAGCTAATAATCTGTTGGTAAATACATATATGTGCACAAATTATTACGGGGATTTGAATGAGGAGCAGATTACTCTGGGAAAGAAATATATACATTTCTTCAACAATTTATTAGGCACCTATTGTTATAATTTGAATGTGTCCCCAGATTTCATGTGTTAGAAACTTAATTCCCAATGTGGTGATATTGAAAGGTGTGACATTTAAGAGGTAATTGAACCAAGAAGGCTCTGCCCTCACAAATGGATTAATAGATCAACAGGTTAATAGGTTAATGGATTAATGGGTTATCATGAAAGTGGAAGTGGTGGCTTTCTTTACAAGAAGAGGAAAAGACACCTGAACAAACATTAGCATTCTCAGCCCCTCACCATGTGATGTCCTGCCCCATCTTGGGGCTCTGCAGAGGCCCTAAGAGCAAGAAGGTTCCCAATAGATGTGGCCCCTGGGCCTTGGACTTCTCAGCCCCTGTAACTATAAGAAATAAATTATTTTTCTTTATAAATTACCCAGCTTCAGGTATTCTGTTATAAGCAACAGAAAACTGACTAAGACACACAGTAAATGCCAGGCATTGGGTGAGGTTCTGGTACTACAAAGATGAAAAGAACATAATGTCACCACCTACAGTACATAGACATAAAAATCTCCAATTAGAATACAGAACTGAACCCTGTTCCAGCAGAGTTATGTACAATGAGAAACAGAACCCAGAGTACAAAGGAGAAGTCAAGTCACTGTAGTGGGAAAGTACCTGAGGAAGTTCCACGTAAGGCAAGTTTTAAACAGTGAAGAGGAGTTCACAGGTACACAAAACACAGATGGCCCATTCAGGCTGAGGAAAACATCATGCACCAAGGGGGGCTGAGAGAGAAGCTCACTGAAGCAGCTGAGAGAATTCCTTCAAGGATGGACTCACCTTCTGGAGTAGAGAAACTGGCAGCAAAGAAGGTAGGAAAGGTTGGCAGGTGCTGGATATTGAAAGGACCTTATTTATGAAATTAAGGAATTTGGAATTTATCCTAGAGACTTGTGGTTTTCAATTTATACTCAGTGGAGCTGCAAGTACCCCTTGGAGTCCATACATGGGTCATCTGGGGATGGGGTGAGGTAGGCAGGGCTCTGGGTCTCCCACCCTGTTTCCACCACACTGACTTTCCTTTTATCTATTTAATTAAGGTGGGCATAAGTGAAAGACTTTTCTTTTAAACAAAGAGTTATGACTAAAAGATGTTTAAACTTATAGCTTTAGGTGGTGACAAACCATTGAAGAATTTTAAGCAAGAAAGTGGCGTGAGTTTCCAAGGTGGAAAGAGTTGTCAACAGTGTCAGGTGCTGAAAAGACATCAGGAAAATGAGTACTGAAGAGTGTCCTTTAGGTTTGGCAACTGGAAAGTGATCTTACTGAAACAGTTAATGGAAGGGGTGGAGGAGGGAGTGGAGAACAGAATGCAGAGGACAGTGGAACAAAGAGGTTGTTAAAACGTGGAGCCTATGCTTTTAAAGAGTCTTTGATATAAAGCGATGGAAGGAGATTTGGCAAAAGCCAGAGGGGGATTTATCCAAGTAAGAAGTCCCCCTTCTTTTTTTGTTTTTATTTTATTTTTTGTTTTTGAGACAAGATCTCCATCTGTTGCCCAGGCTGGAGTGCAGTGGCCTGATCATAGTTCAGTGCAATTTCCAACTCCTGGGCTCAACCAATCCTCCTCTGCCTCAGCCTCCTGAGTAACTGGGATTACATGCGTGCACCACCACGCCCTACTAATTTTTCTATTTTTTGTAGAAACACGGTCTTGCTATGTTGCTCAGGCTGGTCTCAAACTCCTGGCCTCAAGTGATCCTCCTGCCTGGGCCTCCCAAAGTGCTGGGATTACAGGCGTGAGCCATTGTGCCTGGCCTATCCCCCTTCTTTGCTAACTGATATATCATCTACATGGTCACAGGGGTGGACTTCTGGGAGCCACGTTTGTACACTGCTGCCCCCTTGACTGTAGTTGATTAGCCCTTGGTGGGGTACATCATCCAAGTCGGTCAATACTTCCACCAAGAAATTTAGAATTTGGGCCAAGAGAGAAAAAGCCCATCCGCTCTGGTTGGTTGGGTAATATTGGGAGCTGGTGCCTGGAGAGTCGGATGAAATGAGCTGCAGGTGGGCAGATGTGCAGACAGGACAGATAGGGAGGAGCAGCCAGGCTTCACAGGCTCCGCTTCCAAATCCTTCTCTACGCCTGGGGAAAGGCTGCCATCTGGGGTCTGAGTGAAACCACCCCATCTTATCATGAGTGTTTTGTGTCTAGTTAATTCAAATAGTTTCTCTTACTCATAACAAACATAATCCTTCCCGATACAGATGGTGTATTATTTGATTTCTCTTTTCTTTCAAAGAGAAAAGAATGGTCAGTTGAGAGAAAGTTTGAAGATGCAGAGAAAGAGGGGATAATTGATAGAGCCAGAGAAGAATGGAAGGAGTGGGTCTGGAGCACAAGTTAGGAGTGGCAGGAAGACACATGCCTTCCTCTGAGGTAGGTGGGTAAGAAAAAGGAAAGTGAGAATGTATTATAGACAAGTGTGTGGGCTGGGCTAGAGGAATGTTCTTAATGACTTTTATTTTCTTTTTGATGAGTCAAGGATGGGCCACAGTTTGCGGGAGGCTTGAGGAGAGTGGCAAGGTTTGAGAAGAGTTTTTGTGCCTGTGGTCCAGAGATCTAGCTGCAGATAAATAATACAAAGACAGTTGAAAATCCTAAGTATGTAGAGGTAAAAGCAGTGATAGAGTTGCAGCCATAAAAGCCTTCACCCTTTTGCTTACTTATCCTCCTTTAAAATACAAATCAGGCCAGGCAAGGCTACTCACACCTGTAATCCCAGCACTTTGGGAGGCTGAGTGGGAGGATCACTTGAGCCCAGGAGGTTGAGACCAGCCTGGACAGCATAGTGAGACATCCTCTCTACAAAATATTTTTAAAAAATTATCCAGGCATGGTGGCATGCGCCTGTGATCCCAGATACTTGGGAGGCTGAGGCAGGAGGATTGCTTGAGCCTGGGAGTTTGAGGTTGCAAGGAGCTATGATGATGCCACTGCTCTCTAGCCCAGGCATTAGAATGAGACCCTGGCTCAAAACAAACAAACAACCTTCTCCCCCAAAATCCCAAGTCATATCACATCATTCTCCTGCTTAAAAATTTCTAGTGGCTTCCTGCTGCTTTAAAATTGCTCAGCAAATAGCATGGGGGAAAGCAGAAGGAATATGTGTGGACTGATCCAGAGCTGGGTGTGTGAATGCCAGGGAATGACTGGGGTGGAGGGTGAGATAAAGTGGGTGTCAATAGCCTGGGGGACAAAAAAGAGTACTAGGTGGGAGTGGGGGTGGGGACATGAAGTGATTTTGTGGGAGTAAGACAATTGGAGACATCTGAGTTTGTGCATGAGATTTTCTGGGTGAGACAATGATTTAAGATGGGGACATTTAAGGACTTTCTGAAATGACATATTTTGCAACACATAAACTTTCTCTTCTATGAATGGCACCACCTCCCACCCAGTCACCCAAACTTGAAACCTGGAGTTTAGTCTTTTTTTTTCTTCCTCCCTCACATTCAGTTGGCCATCAGATCCTTTCAATTGTATTTCCTAAACATCTCTTGACTGCAATAGCATTGGTTGAAAATGCTTAGAGCATGTATTCTCAGTCCTAAGAGCCCCTACTCCTTTGCCCCTTTAAAATCCAAATTGAACCATGTCACTCCCTGGCTTAAATTCTTCCAATGGCTTCCCATATCTTTAAGATACACATTATTTAGTGTGGCAGACAAGGTCCTTTGTAATCTGGCTACTGTTTACCTCTCTAGCTTCATGTCTTGCTTCTTTTCCAAAGCCATATGCTCCGTTTACAACTCTTGAAGACCAGGTGTTTCTCTTGCTTCTGTGCTTTAGTCAATTAGTTCCCGTTGACTAAAGGTCCTTGGAAAGACCTTCTTTGCCTTTTCTTAGATCTTGCTTTTTCAAGATTCCTCATATCTGCAGAGATATGAGAACTCTTATTTCCTTTCCCAGGAGAAATGTCTGTCAGAGTATTAGTAGCCCCCTGTCCATATCCCTGGCACAGAATTTATCATGCTCTGAGAGTTCTAGGGGAAAAAGATTGTTCATTTCACCTGTAAATCTCAGAGCCTACTATAAGGTCTGGCTAGATTACCATGTTCGATGGGTATTATTGAATGCAAGAAAGAATGATTGAATGTTGAAGTCACCTTAGCTGATGGCAGAAGTTGGGGTGGAGGACTATGAGTCATGGGCCAAAGTCCTGGATGAATGTGAATGTTTACCAGCTGTGTTTCATGGGGCCAGGCCATCAACATACTCTTTTAGAGAAAATGTCTTGACTACCAGTCAGCTGTCCTGCAGCCCACATTCCCACCCTCCTTCCTGTACAAATGATTGAGTGATTCCATCGCTCTATTGGCTTGCCAGGAACCCACGACCTGTGTGGCCTGACATGAAAAGATGATCTGGGCTAATGTGATTTTCTTCTGAGATCTGAGACTTGGGAAACAGACTGAAGTGATTAACACCAGGAGCATAAGTTGAAAGGATATATCTAAAGAATTGCCAAGGAATATATAGAAGTTGCAGAGTGGTTTTGAAACTTATTTTTATAACTTGTGCAATGCTGTTTAATATTTTGAAACGGTTGCCAATATTTGAAAATGGGGAGATTTCACATTAAACCTGACTATTTGGCTTCTTTTGTAAAAATCTGAAGATCTGGCATGGTAGAAACTGACTGGAGCTGAGCAGTACACAGGGCACAAGCTTTCTGTTTCCCACTTTCCCACCACTCCACACTGTTTACACCTGGCCAGCTTCATTCATTTCCATTACCTGCTGGGTCTCTGTGGAAGGAATCAGTAGCAATGATAGATTCTAAGCAAGCTAGGTTCACAGGGAGCAAACTTATAAGAGAGCAGAGAGGAAACTTGGTGGGGGTGGGGGAATTGGAAAGAAAGAGGATACAGATGTCAAGAGAGGAAAACCATTTCTCAGGGGTACCTGGGTTTCTGTGCTTCATTTGATAATTAGCTGAGTTATGTACATTTGTGGTGCCATGCAGTTGAATTTCAATTTGAACTCCGAAGTATCACCTTAGGTATCTTCCAAAAGGCTACACTGTGATGAAACATTGAAACAATAAGTTATAGTGTATGCAGCTTAGTTGTCATGCATCAGGAATACAACCAAATGTAGTAGAAATTGCCAACTCTCTTGGTAAATTTGACATTGAAGTTACAATGCTAGGAGAGGTTGTCCTGACGCACTAATGTGTTTGAGGACACTGAACATTTAACAGTCAATAGTTTTTAGCTATCAAGAGAAGCTGCGTAGATTCTAGTGAGATGCAATTCAATTAAAAAAAGAAATCAAGTTTATAACCAAGGAAGTAACATATATAATGCTTGTATATTCTTTGAAATGTCTCAAAATTCTAACGGTGCTAAAGAGATCAATATATAACCATAGGTTAATGAAAACCCCTTATGCCATCATGCCATACTTAGCCAGAAGGTCAAAAGGTTATATTAAGACTTTAGACAGAGAAAGTGAGAGGACTTAAGCCTTAACCTTTGATTGTGGTACTGAAGAAAGTGGTACAATTATAACAGTCAACAGTTACTATGATTACTATGTGGCACTGTGTTAACCAGATAACTCTATCAAATCCGCGGTGCTATCTTCATTTTAAAGTGAGAAAGGTAGGATGTAAACCCAGTAAGTTTGCCTCCAGGTTCCCACTCAGAGTCATTATGCTGTTAGAGCACCCTATGTATACATTTTTATGGATGCTTTTTAGGTTGGTTTAAAAACTATTTGAATATAATGTATCCTTGTACTTTTTACAGTGAATTCACCTTAAAATCAAGGAGTATGGTAAATATCTGCGTTGTAGTGTTATTGTGAGGATCAGATGATAAAAACATTAAAGTGCTCCTAGAAAAATTGTGGATCAGAGGGACAGGTGTTGCAAGGTGGAGTACAATGTGCCTGGTCTTCAGAACCCCGTCGTCGTAGAGCAGGTGAAAACTACTGGGAGAAAAGTCAGGAGGATAGTCTTCCGCGGTTTTGAGAGCAGCTCTTCTACATGAAACGCCCTACCTCTCATACCTCTTTAAATCCTTCTGATCTTTCGATGTCCATCCGAAATGCCACCTCCTTCAGGAAGTGGTCTCTGGTTCTATGAAAAGATGGACACGGGAGCAATTTCCAAATTATTAAGCGATGAAATCAATAAGTGAATGATAGATTTTATCATTAAAATTACTCTCGCTCCCCTCTCCTGCTCTCAGTTTCTCTAAACTGAGAGGAAGCAGTGGTTTAGCTCATCTCTTCCTTTTACAATTTCTGCCTCTGAAGAAACTTCTTCAGATTTCTGCCACGGCGGCTTTGAAGAGCAAATTTCCTTCTTAAGACCTGCAGGAGGAGGTTCCTCTGCGCTGGCAGCTCAGCAGGGCGGGGTGAGGAAGCCGGAGAAGAGGCGGGGGCTGGGAAGTAAGCGCGGCGCTCAGTCACGTGACTTCCTTCCCAAGGAGCCTCAGCGGCCGGCCTCCCAGCAACCGGTGCGTCCCGCCTAACGACGCCCGCGCATTCCGGTTGGCCCTCGGGGGCGGTTGTGGCAAGGCGGCGCCCACGGTCGCACTGCTCATTGGTTTAGGCTGCCGTCGCTCAGGCGCGTTGCCCGAGCGCCCGCAGGCGGTGCTGCCGGAAGCTCCGCCCATTGGCCGCCGGGTTCGTGGCTGGCTGGCCAGGGCTGTCACTCCCCGGCCGTTTCCCTGAAGCCAGCGCTCTGCTGGGGGCGGGAGGAAGAGGGGCCGGACTGGGGCCTGACTAGCCGTCGCTGTCTTCGCGGCTGCTATGACCAGCGGGCGAGGCGCCCTCCGCAGCTCCGCACAGCGCTAGTCGCGGCCGTCTGCCCGCCGTAGCCGTCTGGGTCCCCAGCGCGGCCGCTCCCGCGGCCCCCTCGGCTCTTCCAGCGCCGCCTGCGAGCTAGGCGGAGGCAGGATGAAGATGACAGTGGATTTCGAGGAGTGTCTGAAGGACTCGCCCCGCTTCAGGTAACCGGCACGGCCGCCCGGCCAGCGTCACCCCGGAGCTGCCTCCCCCTGCGGTGGCGGCGTGAATCCAGCCCGGGGAACTGGGGGAGGGCCCCGCAGTCCGCGCCTTCCGACGGGGCGAGCAGCCGTTGCCGCCGCTTGCGACCCTGAGAGGGCACTGCAGCCCCTGACCGACCCTTCCCGAGGGGAGAGGCTGTGGCCGGGAGGGGAACGCCGCCTCCTTATCCCTTTTCCTCGCCCCCTGCCCGGGCGCAGCGCCCCGGAGGCCGAGCGCACCCGCTCCGGCTTGGAGGAAAAGGGGTGCAGACGCGTTCCCGAAGTCTCGTCCCCTTTGCGGGCGCGCGCTCTCGCCCCCTTCCTCTTCTTGCTGCTCTTCCTTTCCTCTTCCTTCCGCTCCTTCTTGGTTTCCACCCCCTCCCCACCCCCTCTTTGAGGGAGCTTTCTGGGCATCCTCTTGCAGTTCACTTAGTTCCTCTTTGCGCTTTTCGGCTCCCCTTACCCGGGGGAGGAAGGAGTAGGGGGCGAACTGGAACGTCGACTTCTGCTTCTTCGTGTCCCCTGCCAGAGGGACTCTCAAGAAGGAGCTGGCGATTGATTTGTACCGGAGTCGGGGGTGGATGTGCTTTGACCAACCGCATTCCATCGACCCTAGTTCGTGTCTATCTGCTTTTTCTTTCCACTTAAGCTCTTTGAAGGGGACACGGCTGTCGAGAGGTACTGGGCTGAGGAGTGAGGACTAGGAGAAACCGTGCATTTTTGTTTTGAGAACGGAAGTAGGAAGGTCATGAAGATTACATTTGTGTTCCTCTTCCAGGAGCCTCTGCCCTGGAGGGCCCAGATCACAGTCGGATGCTCCCAGTGGATCTGTCACACAAACTGACGTGGGGGCACTCCGATTCACACGGGCTGGCCTTCTTTGCATGTGAGAGGTGGCGGTCCTGAGGGTGTCGGTTTAGAGCATCGTAGGAAACTCTTGAATTGTTAACGGAGAATGGAGTTTTTCAGGGTTGTATTTTACAGTGTATTTACTCGGCTGGCCTTAGGCCTTACAAAAATAAGGCCTTAAAACTTCCGTTAGATAGTGACATTTCTTGAAAGCTTTCTCTGAGCATTGATTGGTCTGTGTCTGCCCGCTGATCTTTGGGCCAAGGCTGGATTGTAAATTCTTGCATCTCCTGACAGGGAACTAACTGTTCTCATCTTATCACTGTTAATTTGATTTCCCATTCTCCTTTCAGTGAAAAGCAAGGAAAAGAATTGTAACACTAAGGAACTCCTTCTTAGAGAAAATTTACAAGCACTTTTTTGTCTTTGTCTTTATTTATCTTATTTGGGTGTTAATTTTATTTGGAGCTTAGGGGTATTGCTTGTAAAAAACTGCACTTGGTTTGATTGCTGTTGTTGCTATTTGTTTTTGAAATTTCTGTGTTCCGTGTAAATTGAAGAACTCAGGAGACACACAGAGATTGTCTAGGACAGCCTTGCTTGTTACTTTCCAGGACAGTGTGGCAAGTGAAGTAATTTTTAAAGTGTACCTTAGAAACTTCTGCTTTTTGTGAAATTTTTATTAATATGAATCAGCTATTTTTTTTAAATGAAATAATCATGTCATTTTTCTCATAAAGAATGTAGCTTTGTGCTCTCTTTGCTTCACATTTTAAATTTGTTTTTTTAAAAAAACAAGTCGAGAGAAGTAATTTGGAAATACTTATAGCTGCTGGTGTTGGTCACAAACCATGTGATGTCTTTGTTTTTGAAATAAAGAAATCATTGAATATAAAATGAGGGAAGGATACTGATTAAGTTGTATGGAATATTATAGTGAACTTTTGTTAAATTTGAATGTATTATCAATTCTATTTTAGTTAAGGTATTAGAGATTTTCAGCCAGGCACAGTGGTGTGATCCTGTAATTCCAGTTACTCCGGAGACTGAGGCCGGAGGATTGCTTGCTTGAGCCCAGAAGTTTGAGGCTGGTGAGTGTTATGATGGTGCCTGTGAATAGCCACTGCACTCCAGCCTGGGCAACAGTGGAACCCCATCTCTTAAGAAGATAAATACAAAAAAAAGATATTAGAGATTTTTAAGTGTTGTTTCCAGTATTTCAATTATTGTTGGCTGAAAATTGTGAGGAGATACCGAGATTTCAAGAACTCCGACATCTTGTATACATTTTGGGGACCTAGATTAGATTTTCAGTTGAGGGAAGAATGCCAAGAAACAGAAGTTTCATTATTTACTTTCCTAAATTTTACAGTTATTTTAGAATCCTATTATGTAGATTTTGTAGCAATGGAAAGAATATTTCAGAAGTCTTTATTCACATGCTATATGTACAAGAGAAACTTCACTTATAAGAGTATTGTGCGTGTCATGGGTGATATATTGAAACTCAGATGAAAACAGAAAATTTGTGAGTTGTAGGCTCAACATGACTGCTACTCTTGTAGTGTCCTGATCTATTGTGCTGTCTTTAAACTAATTCCTATTTTTATTTTCCTTCACAAATGAATCTTGTGGCATTTAAGTCCAGCATATATATATATAACTGCCTTGGGTGTTGTAAAATTAATGCAAAAGTCAGATCTTCCTGAAGAAAAATCTCACTACTGTTCAAGCTTTAAACATTCGTTTTCCTGATGAGGAAAATTTAGGGGGACTGGTTGAAAGGAGAGAAGGATACTGCAGTTGCAACATTGTCTTTAGTAATTTGAATAGTCAATGGTTACTTTTACTTTCCCATGAACATTTTTTGTTTTTAGATTGGAGGGCATATTTCATTGTGTAATTTTAGGTTTCCTTTTTAGTTTTTCAAACACCAGCCTAAAATCAGCTTAAAGGTCAAAATCTTATTCATCTAAAAATTTACAAGATTGTAAATGTGTCTAAGTGTACTTTTTTTTTTTGAGTAGAAATTTTACATGTTGACCATCATTTGTTGCAGAAGTTTAAATTTGTTTGGGCCCTAAATTGTATAAGTTATGTGTAGTAGCTCTTTAGGATTTTATAAAACTTTATACTCTGTTTCACTCAGGAAGTGAATATTTAGTTTAAAATAAACAGTTGAATTAAATCTTTCTGAATTGTGAAATACTTTTGTCATGTATAAAAATATTGGCCTTAGTAAGCTGTCAAACACTCAGTTTTTATTTGATATCTTTATTTTTTTAATCCTTTAACAATGTCTATTATACACCATCCCAAAGATTTTTCATTTATAGGTTCTATTTCTGATATGATTCTTGTTCAATAACTTAGAATAAAATCTTTTTAAAAAAGGCATTTGTAGGTGAAAGGTTTTAATGGACGAAAGACATTGGAATAAAATGTGACTACCGTATACACCTTGGTTATGTTTTGCTATTAAGCTGGTGCCAATCCTGGCTGTTTGCCACTTTACCTTCCATCTTTGGAACAGATAAACTTAACAACTGACACCTTATACATCACATTATACAGTGGGCAAGGGATAAGGGGAAATGTGTTTTTATTTTAGAAGTGGTAGAATGGAATTATAAAGTAATTTTATTATAAACCAAAATACAGGAATCCTGATATTCCTCATTGCAGCTTCCAATTCTTCATTTAATGCAAAGTTGAAATAAACACAAGCTTTTGTAATGTGCCTGGCCTCATAGTAGATGTTTTTATAGCTACTCTTTCATTTAACTGTTAAAACAGCTTGTGAAGTTGGAATTATCATCCTCATTTTTTAAGTGTTTAAAAAAATCCCAAACTGGTTGTTTTGGTAGGTTAATTGACTTTCTTAATGATGAACTTTCAAATGATGGACCCGGAAGTGAATTCACTCATTAATTCTATATTTAAGCCAAAGGCTTTAATTGCATTAGTTAATTTACATTAAATTTGCTTATGGTATCTCTTGTCACATAGACATTTAAAAACTGGCTTTTATGTATTGCCTAGAAAAGTCTTCCCCATCCCGCTATTATATTTTTCTATCATGTTTTAGTAATTTTTATTTTCATGTAATACAATGGGAGCTTAGTTTGGAGTCTAGGAGGTAATCTAATTTTATTTTCTTCCTAATGAAAGCCACTTGTCCTAATACCTTTCATGGAAAAAGATCCGTCCTTTCCCCATTGATTTAAAATGCTACACACACACATCTTTTTGTGATATCTGGTGGAACAAATTTTTCTTTGCCATTAAAAAAAATTTATTGACTATTCTTGAATATTTTAGTCTTTACAGTAATTTCTTCAGTTTCAGAAGAGGGTATGTCTTTCTGTGTATTTTGGCCTTATTTAAACCTTTATTATGTCTGCTGGGCATGGTGGCTCACACCTGTAATCCTAGCACTCTGGGAGGCCGAGGCGGGCGGATCAATTAAGGTCAAGAGTTCGAAACCAGCCTGAGCAAGAGTGAGACCCCATCTCTGCTAAAAATAGAAAGAAAATTAATTGGCCAACTAAAATATATAGAAAAAATTAGCCAGGCATGGTGGTACATGCCTGTAGTCTCAGTTACTCAGGAGGCTGAGGCAGAAGGATCGCTTGAGCCCAGGAGTTTGAGGTTGCTGTGAGCTAGGCTGATGCCATGGTACTCTAGCTGGGGCAACAGTGAGACTCTGTCTCAAAAAAAACCCAAAAAAACCCCAACTTTATTATGTAAAATTTCAATGATCCAACTATATGCTGTTTATAAGAGGCATACTTCAGAATGAAAGACGAAAAATAAAAGATAAATCATGTAGACAGTACCCAAAAGAGAGCTGGAGTGGTTATGCTAATATCAGATAAAATAGACTTTAAGACAAATTATAAGCGATAAATATGATGATAAAGGGTCAAGCCATAAAGAAGACATAACAATTATAAATATGTATGCACTTAGAGCCCCAAAATACATGAAACAAAAACTGACAGAATTGAAGGCAGAAATAGACAATACAACAATCATAGTTGTAGCACATAAGTACTCTACTTCCAGTACTGGGTAGAACAACTAGGCAGATGACGAATAAGAAGACATGAACAGCACTATGAACCTGCAAGACTTAATCGTCATCTATAGAACACTACACACAACAACGGCCGAATTCACATTCTTTTCAAGTATACATGAAACGTTCTCCAGCATAGACCATGTGTTAGGCCATTAAACAAGCCTCAGTAAATTTAAAAGGACTGAAATCATGCAAAATGTTTTCTGACCACAATGGAATAAAATTAGAAATCAGTAACAAGAAATTCTGAAAAATTCACAAATATGTGGAAATTAAGCAACATACCTCTAAACAAAGAGTGAATCAAAGAAAAAACACAAGGAAAATTAGGAAATACTTTCAGACAAATGAAAGCAAAAATGCATTCAGGGAGGCTGAGGTGGGAGGATTGCTTTAGGTCAGGAGTTCAAGACTAACCTCAGCAAGAGCAAGACCCTGTGTATAAAAAATAGAAAAATTAGCCAGGTGTGGTGGCACATGCCTTTAGTGCCAGCTACTCCAGAGGCTGAGGCAGGAGGATCGCTTGAGCCAAGGAGTTGGAGGTTGCAGTGAGCTATGAGCTATAATGACGCCACTGCACTCTAGCTGGGGCGACAGAGCTGTCTCAAAAGAAAAAAAAAAACAAACTTCCTCAAAAGACAAGTCCAGGCTAAGATGGGTTCTCTGGTGAGCTCTACCAAATGTTAAAAGATGAATTAACAACAATCCTCCACACTCCTCTAAGAATTAGAAGAGGAGATTTCACTTTCCAAATCATTAGTCCATTAGTCTGCTACCAAAGCGAGACAGTACATCACAAGAAAACTACAGACCAATATCCCTTATGAATATAGATACAAAAATCTTCAACAAAATACTAGCAAACTGAATATGCCAACATATAAAAAGGACTGTATACCATGACCAACTCTGATGTATCCTAGGAATGCAAAGTTGGTTTAACATACAAAAATCAAACAATGCAATATACTATAATGATAGGTTAGAGGACAAAAACAACATAATAATCTTGATAGATACAGAAAAAGCATTTGACAAAATCCAACACTGTTTCATGATAAAAATACTCAATAAACTAGGAATAGGGAACTTTCTCAACCTGATAAAGGACATCTATAAAATATCCTCAGCTAACTTCTTGCTTGATGGTGAAAGACTAAATGTTTCCCCCTAACATAAGGAACAAGAGGCTCGATACTACCACTACTTCTATTCAACACTTTACTGTAGGATATAGCCAGAGCAATTAGGCAAGAAAGAGAAGTAAAAGGCATACATATACAGAAAGAAGTAAAACTATTTCTATTTTTAAATGATATATCCTGTACAGTTATCTTTCTGTCTCCATGGGTTCCGCATCTGCAAGTCAACCAACTGTGGACTGAAAATATTTGTAGGAAAAAAAAATGACAATATAATAAAATAATATAAATTTTAAAATGTAACAACTATTTATGTAGCATTTACATTGTATTAGGTATTATAAGTAATCTAGAGATGATTTAAAGTATACAGGAAGATGTGCATAGGTTATGTGCAAATATGCCATTTTATATAAGGACTTGAGCATCCATGGATTTTGGTATTGGGGAGGGTCTTGGAACCAATCCCCTGTGGATACCAAGGGATGACTGTGTATAGAAAATCCTAAGGAATCCATAAAAATCAACTAGAACTAGTAAGTTTAGCAAGGATGCAGGATACAAGATCACTTTTCAAAAATCATTTTTATTTCTATACACTAGCTAAGAAAACCAGTCCATTTATAGAGGCACCAAAAAGAATAAAATTCTTGGGAGTAAATATAATCAAAGAAGTGCAAGACTGTACACTGAAAACTACATAACACTATTGAAAGAAATTAAAGACTAAATAAATGGAAATACATTCCACATTCATGGACCAGAAGGCTTAATATTGTTAACATGGCAATACTCCCCAAATTGATCTACAAACTAAGCACAATCTCTATTAAAATTCCTGTTGGTTTTCTATGAAGAAATTGATCTTAAAAATCAAGCGGAAATGCAAGGGACACAGAATAGCCCAAACCAACTTGAAAAAGAACAAATTTGGAGGGTTCACTTTCCAACCTTAAAACTTATACAAAGTGATTTTAATGAGGACAGTGTGATACTGGCATTAGGATAGACATATACATCAGCGAAATAGAATTGAGAATCCAGAAACAAATCCTTACGTTATGGTCAACTAGTTTTTGACAGGAGTGAATTCAATGAGGAAAAGAATAGTCTTTTCAACAAATGGTGCTATGGACAACTGAATATCCACATGCAAAAGTATGAAGTTAGAGCCCTACCTTATGCCATAGGCCAAAATTAACTCAAAATGGATCATAGATCTAAATGTAAGACCTGAAACTATAAAACTCTTAGAGGAAAACATAGGATTAAATCTTTGTGACCTTGAATTAGGCAATGGTTTCTCAGATATAATACCTTAAAGTACAAGCAACCAAAGAAAAGATTGATAATGGATTTCATCAAAATTGAAGACTTTTGTGCTTCAAAGGACACATCAAGAACATTTAAAGACAACCTACAAAATGGGAGAAAATATTTGCAAATTATACCTGGTAAGGAATTTGTATCCAGAGAATATTAAGCTTTACAATATAGTTAAAGGACAAATAACCCAATTAAAAAGCAAAGGATATGAGTAAAAATTTCTTCAAAGAGTATGCACAAATGATCAATAAGCACATGAAAATATAATCAGCATTGTTAACCAGCAATGCAAATAAATGCAAATAAAATCCATGATGGAATACCACTTCATACCCACTAGGGTGGCTGTACTGGAAAAGACAGACAATAATCAGTGTTGGCAAGAATGTGGAGCTACTGGAACCTTCATGCATTGCCCATGCGAATGTAAAATGGTGCCGCCACTTTGAAAAACAGTTTGGTAGATCCTAAAAAATTAAACAGAGTTACCATATGTACTAGCCTTTCCATTTCTAGTTGTCTACCCAAGAGAATTGAAAATATGTGCCCACAAATCTTTGTACATGGATGTTCATAGAAGCATTATGCACAGCCGAAAAGTGAAACAGCCCAAATGTCCATGAATGGATAAATGGATAATTAAAATATGCAGAATCTATACAATGGAATATTACTCAGCTGTAAAATAGAGTGAAGTACTTGATGCTATGATATGGGTGAACCTTGAAAACATTATGTTAAATGAATAAACCAAACACAAAGGCCACATATAATTTCATTTATATGAAATGTCTACAATAGGCAAATCCATAGAGACAGAAAACATATTAGTGGTTTTCAGGGGTTGGAGGGAGGGGAAATGGGGAATGATTGCTAATGGATATAGAGTTCCTTTGGGAGCAGTGAAGATTTTCTGGAGTTAGGTAGTTAATGATTGTAGAACTATGAATATATTAAAACTCACTGGCTGGGCGCTGTGGCTCACGCCTGTAATCCTAGCACTCTGGGAGGCCGAGGTGGGTCGATAGCTCAAGGTCAGGAGTTCGAAACCAGCCTGACCAAGAGCGAGACCCCATCTCTACTAAAAATAGAAAGAAATTAATTGGCCAACTAAAAATATATAGAAAAAATTAGCCGGGCATGGTGGCGCATGCCTGTAGTCCCAGCT
>CAUYPO010013776.1:0-48013 GCA_963574435.1 Cheirogaleus major
GTGCTCCCATGGTAGTAATATTCTCCAGGAATTAGGGGGTTGGGAGGGTAAACTCACAACTAATGGAAGCGGTAAGCATTGTAGAGGGGAAGGACATGACTCTAATCCTTGCTTGGGTGAGGCAAAGACATAAAATGTAACCAAAATGTTTGTACCCTCATAATATTTTGATAAATAAATAAATAAAGGTACAAAAGGTCAAGCTATTGCTCTTTGCAAACAATATGATCTTTTTTATCTCAAAACATATACTTTATTAAAGAAGTTGTTAACACTAAAAGTGGAAAAATACTTCCATTGCACAATCTAAAGTTAAATAAGTGCTTTGAGCTAATCATATATCCATATTTCACACACTTCTTTTTTTGTTTGTTTATGATAATTTGTGTATTGTTTTTTTTCAGCATATTATGGGGGTACAAATATTAAGGTTACATATATTGACCATGTCCCCCCTCCACTCTCAAGTCAGAGCTTCAAGCATGACCATCCCCCAAACGTTGCAAATCTCACTCAGTGTGTTTGTATATACCCCTCCCCAACTCCCGGCGCCCCCCACCCCCCCCGCCCGCGCGCCAGGTCCACCGTTGGGGGGCGGCCCACGCTGCACGCCCGCCCCCGCGGGGGGCGGGGGGCATGGGCAATATACGTAACCTTAACATTTGTACCCCCATAATATGCTGAAATAAAACAAAAAACAAAAAAACTTGGGCTCTGGATCTAGACTGCTTAGGTCTGAATACAGGTTCTGCCCTGAGTGTTTATAGCATCCTTATTCACAATAGCCCGAAACTGAAAACCATCCACATGTCTGTCAACTGGTGAGTGAATAAACATGTTGTGGTACTATTGGGCAATAAAGAGGGATAAACTACTGATACACATAACCACATGGATGAATCTTAAAGATTTTATGCTAATTTAAGGAAGCCAGACATAAAAGATTAGATACCATATGGTTTCATTTATATTTAATATAACATCCATAAAAAGTCAAGGCTATAGACAGAAGAAGAGATCAATAGTTGCCAGGGCCAGTGACAGAGTGGATTGACTACAAAGGGGCAGAAAGGAACTTTGTAGGGTGTTGGAAATATTCTATATCTTGATTTGGTAGTAGTTATACAATTACTGTATATATATTTTGTATTTATTTGTCAAAATCTATCAAACTGTGCACTTAAAAAGAATTATATTTTGTCTAAATTATATCTCAATAAAATGTTCAAAACCATACATACAAAATACATTTTCCAGAACCCTTTTTGATTTGTCTAGTTTCCATGAACAAGCATATTGTTATTGCTCTAGGTCATTTGTGTTGCTGGAACCAAGGAATATATAAGATCTTTGCAACAAGTATATTTTATCTGTCTGCTCTCTTCTGATAAAACTGTATGACAACAGGGCCCCGGGGGATAAAGATGGCAAAGGGCCCCTGGGTTAAATTCTGGCCTTAGGAGACAAGCTCTTAGAAGGAACCGCGAGCACAGGAGAGAAGGATTCAGGGAAAGTGCAAGCTGACCCAGGCTACAAAGAGAGGAAGACCCAAGAACAGAGTGTTGGCTGGTCTTAGGAAAGGAGGAAGGATGGATGAGGTGACCCTGCTGGGGAAAGGGAAGCTGAGTGAGATGAAATATACCTCTTTAGGTATCACAGCCCTCAAATTAACATGTTTACACGTTCATAACACCCAAGTGGCTTCAATTTCTCGGCAGTGGAATTTCTCACATAATTAAGCTTTTAGAAAAAAAAATTCATTTTTTGCCATTAAAAAACCTGACAAATGGTCCACATGTATCATTTGGACACAGGTCACATTACCCAGATAATGAACTCTTTCATGTAAAATTTCCAGTAGATTTTTAACATGCAAAGTCCTCCTCATATGTTATTCTGCATTGATCCGATTGGAGCTGTTAGTGTCTAGTGGATCAATGATCAGCAAACTAAAAAGTCACTTAGTGACTATGACACCCATGGCAGTGTGAGAATCTATTGTGTCAGGAATCCGTGTTTTATTAACTCTGTAATTACCTGTTCAGCTGAACCGGTGAATTTTATTACACATTTTCTTTCACCTGAACAAGACCTTTGCACTCCTACCAGTGCCCTGAGGATCTTTTTTTTTTATTTTTTCTGCTCCATGTCCTTCTCCAGTGCCCTGTGGCTTAGCTGCCATCTGTTTAGGCAGGGAAGTGTGTGGGAAGGATGGCTTTAGGAATACTACTGTCTTGCTTTTGGAAGCTATTAAGTGGCCTCACCCTTAAGGGTAGTTGCCTCAGTTGAGACACATTTAGTCCTCAAAAGTCAGGAGCGTAACTCTGCTTGCGATGTATTGGTGCTTTTGTAGACAAAGGATCACAATGCCGTATGGCCTGGAAGTAAACAGCATGGACTTTGAAGGCAAGTCTGGGAGGCAGTTGTCAAGTTATGTAAATTCTCTCAGCCTGGGTTTCCTTGTATGTAAGAGGGGAGGATAGGAATAGTTCCCCCTCATAGTAATGCATGAATGTCTCTCTAGCACCTGACTATTCAATATGTCTAAAACTGTTTTCACCCTCTAAAACCTGTATCTTTTCTACTTTCTCTTGGTAAGTAGCACTATTATCTTTGACCTCCTTTCTCACTCACCCCACCTTAATATCCAGTCACTCACCATCAGATCCTATCAATTCCACTTCCTAAATGTTTCTCGGATACATCTGTTACTCTCCATCCTCACCATCTCCACCCATGCCCAAGCCATTATCATTTCTTACCTGGACTACTAGTCATCCAGCTGAACTCCCCAAATTCACTCTTAACCTCTTTTAATATAGTCACCATGCTGCCATTCTTCAAAGACTTATGTTATCCTTAGCATTAGGTTCCACGTAATTAACACATCCAGAAGACTCTGCATAATTCCATCTTTTTCTCTTCTCCACCCTCATGTCACTCCCCTTGAGCTGTTGTTATACTAGGGTTATATAGTATTATATATGTGTTATTTATTTTCACATTTATTCACTCATTCAGCTAACATATATTGAGCATCTACTATGTGTCAGGCATAGTGCAGGTGTTGAGAATACAAAAGTGAAGAGAGTCTGGTCCCTGCCCAGGATAAGCACAATCCCTTATGGGGGATAGAGATATAAGAAAATGATTATGGTAAAGTGTGACACAGAAGCAGAGAAGAGAGAGTGATTAGCTTTGTGTTTCGCACATCAGAGAAGGTTTTGCAATGACAGGGACTATATTATGTCTAGAAAGACAAATAGGAGTGTATGTGTGTGTGTGTGTGTGTGTGTGTGTGTGTGTGTGATTTTAAGTTAGATTTTCTCATGCTAGAAAATATTTTAGGACTATAATACAAACCCAGAGCATAATTCTTCTTTAGAGTATGTAAAAGGTGCTTAATCGTTCCCCACATCATTGAGGTTACTTATGTAATAACCCTTAGCTATTGATAATTTCTCTTAGAAAAAATAAAGCTGATGAAACACCTTTTCATTTTTTCATTGAGTACTTTTCTATGACCTTTGTTAAAAATCTTTCTACTTGTTTTGAGTGGGCAATCCATATCCCCAAATTTCCATTTCCTTGAAACATGTCTCACAAAGTGGGAACTTAAAAGGCTATTGATTGCAGAATATGGTCAAAATCAACCAAACCAACACTCTGGGAGGCCGAGGTGGGCGGATTGCTCAAGGTCAGGAGTTCAAAACCAGCCTGATCAAGAGTGAGACCCCATCTCTACTAAAAATAGAAAGAAATTAATTGGCCAACTAAAAATATATAGAAAAAATCAGCCGGGCATGGTGGCGCATGCCTGTAGTCACAGCTACTCGGGAGGCCGAGGCAGAAGGATTGATTGAGCCCAGGAGTTTGAGGTTACTGTGAGCGAGGCTGACGCCACGGCACTCACTCTAGCCTGGGCAACAGATGAGACTCTGTCTCAAAAAAAAAAAAAAAAAAAATCAACCAAACCAAAAAAGAAATCAATTGAACACCTTCAGAATTTGAGTCTTTTTAACTGGTTCCCAAACAGGAATGCTCCATATAGTCATCATGTAATCAGAACTTCTTTAACATTTAATTTCACTGCAGAGAAATTAGACTATCCACAAATGACAAAGACTCTGTCACTTTGAGGTTTTGTGGCTCACCCAAAGCACAGATTAGATATGAAATATCTAGTTTTCTAGAAATGTAACTTTAATACCCAGCTACTACTGAATGTCCACTTGATAAATTTAACTAAATAACAGTTTCTTTTACAATTCTAGTCTTCTGATTATACTTTATTTTCCAAACTTTTGGAAAATCAAAAGCATCCTCTTAATTTTTGAAGAATATATTATGCAATTCAGATAATTTCCATAATGTAAAAAAGTATTCTTAAAAGAAAAACTTAGATTTCTTTTTATGCCTATGATGCTTATTAACCATATTATTTTACAGACATTTCATAGAAGTATTTTTACTGTAAGGAAACTGATTCATAACCACGGACACTATTTCCACTGTTAGAGATAATCTCCTGTGTCTAAAGTCTGTCACATAAAGATCTCAATGCACTTACTACATGAGATATTTCGGTGTTCTTAGTTTTAAGCCCACTGTCTAAGATACAGAGAAATGCATGCAACTAGCTCATTCTGTGCTTCTGAAAGAAACATTTATCAATTAAGCAAAATTGAATTGCTTGTAAGACCTCTGGAAGTACTGATGACACCTCAGTTGTGAAGAGCAATGGGAACATTACTCTCCCCTTCCTGCAGCTAAAGAATAAGAAATAAGAAACTTCACCTGACCCAGGGTGAAGTTGACCTAGAACTCTATAGACTGTTTCATTTGAAATGATTAAGAAAGTACAGTGTATGGAATAAAAGAAATTAAGCCGAAAAAATGTAAACCATAAGTTAAGAGACCTCATCATTATACCAACATCACCTCTTCTTCCTCCTAATTCTTTCTTACTGATGTAGACTTTGAAAATATAAAGATGAATAAGACCCAGTCCCTGCCTTCAAGGAACTAATAATCCAATGGAAAACAGATGTGTCTAGCTAACCATAATCATTAAGATGTATTAGTGTTTCCAGCAAAGTGCTAAGTGGAGGGAGAACAAAATAAATGGTTAATTCTGCCCAGGGGAATCAGGGAAGTCTTCACAGAGGAGGTGACATTTAGCTGAATCTTGAAGGATAAGTGAGATTTAACCAAATAATGGAGGAAAGTAGGAATTCCCTAGAAAGAGCAAATAGTAAGAAACAAAAGCAAGTTGTAAGAAAATAGTTGGCATGTTAGAGAATATTCAGGGGGAGGGGCTGGGAGGTAGGTTAGGGTTAGTTTTGAAGACTATGGATATTACTCCTTTTTCGATCCACTCCCATCACTCACTGTTGATAGTTTAGACTTTATTTCATAAGACATTAGGGGCCAATCAATCTTAGTATTTTGTGGTGAGCATGTTTCATTGTTTGGGCATCTGCAGTCAACCCTTTCTAACCTCACCAATCCCCTTTGATGTTACCTCCTATTATGTGTGGTATTAAGAAGATAGAGTAGTCCCTTTCCACTACCAGGTCCTTCTTCGACCAACTCTGGTGTCACTAGGGTCCAACCACATGATTTAGGTTTGGCCAAATGGATACTCCCTCTTTGAAGACTTTGAATCTTGATCAAGTGATACAAAGATGTGAGGACATCTGGTGATCATATTCATAGCAGCAGTAGCAGCAATAGTTGGGATTTTTGCTGTGGTTCTTGGCCCTTGGTCCTTGGAAGCTCCTCTGATTCCAGTCTTGAGTTAGTTTCTTGCAGCTAAGAACCCTGACCCAACAATGTCCAAAACCAAATTCATCATTCAAGTTCAAGGAGTTACACAATGGAAACATGGAACTACAAGTTCAGAACTTCAAGTGAAAGGCTTTTCATAGATGGATATAGATTTAATATCCCTTGAATTAAAGCTGAGAGTTAAAGCCCAAGAGTTAAATCACCTAGGGAGAGACTATGGAGAAAGAAAGCAAGAGGACCAGAGACAATATCCTGAGAGATGTCAAAATATGGAGAAGCAGACAAAGGAACTAACAAGGATGCCCTAAAAGGATATCAGAGAGGTAGGAACATAACTCAGAGAGGAAATAATTTCAAGGAGGGGGTCAGCAATATCAAATACTGCAGAGAGATCAGAGAGGATAAGGACAGAAAAAAGGTCATTGAGATTGACAATCAGTGGGTCACTGGGTACATTTATAGAACAAATTAGGAGTGACTTTACAGGTGGGAGCCAAAATCTTGTAGTTAAGGAAATAATGGAAGGTGACAAGTGGAAGCAGCCATGGAGTATATTGCTGTAACTAGAAGTCTGGTGAAGTAAAAGGGAATGAGACAGCTACAGGGGCATTTGGAATTGAAAGAAACTGGGCCTTTTCTAGCAGAAGAGTTGGTGGAAGAGGAGAAATTGAAAATGTAAGACAGAGGAGAGATAGATGATGGGTCATTACTTAGGAGAAGGAAGGAGGTGATGGCAGTTATAGCAAGGTCAAATGCTTGGTCCTGGAAAGGAGTAGAGCCTCTTCCTCTCTGGAAGCAGGGCTGAAAGGGGGAAGAAAAGATCAAGATTAAAATCACCTGAGTTCTTATTAAAGAGGAGATTCCTCTAGGCCTACCCTCAACTTATTGAATCAAAATATTAGTGCAAGGGGCTCCTGAATGTGCATTATTAACAAGCCACAGGTGACGGCTCTGCATACTAAAATTTAAGAATGGTTAATAAAGATAATACAAAAGGGGAGATGGAGTTGGAACTAAAGAGTGATAAAAGTTTGGCAGAGCCTTGTGGGAAACAAGAAATGGAATCTAGCAAAAATGAATTAAAGGATTCCTGAAGAATACTAAAAATCCAGTTGAGGTTGAAAATCATAAATAAATTAAAGGTGTCAGTTACCTAAGGATTCTGTTTCTTTCTGTGTGCTTGGTGGCCCAGGAGGAGCAGAAGAGCAAATGTTCAGACTGATGCAGGATGTTGGGAATGGCACAAGTGTGACAGATGTCAAGGGGAAAAGAAATTGAAGGTGGTTGACCCTGGAGTCCCTGGTGATAAGGCAGGAAAATGAAATGGTTCTAAATCAGGTAGAAATAAAGATCTTTGCATAGAGAAGCTCCATTCCAAGTAGGTTGGCTGGATTGAAGGAGTACAGCTGAGACCAGCAAATCCGAGCCACTCTTTAAATAGTAGGTAACAAAGCTGAACAAACCTGCTATGCCTTGTCCTTGCTGCCCCTCCTATATGCGAACATGTTTTATTGCTGCCAAGGTCATTTCCCAATGTCCCAAAGACTTGTCCACTCATATTAAGAAACTGACATCTATAAAAATGGCAAATCCTCTTTACTTAATGGTTAATACCTTGTCCCTAGAATCTGGGGCTGAAAAAGATTTACAAGGACAATGCCAACAATTCCTAAGTCTTAGTTCCCAAATTAAAAAGGAAAGGAATCATTGCTGCTTTTATAACACTTAAATGTTCTATATTAATTAAATAGCCAAAGAACACAGCTATCCATCATTCATTTATCCAATAAGCCATGTTAAAGTTAGCTATAACTAACTTCGGGATTCAAAAGTATACATTTCTACCATTTTTAGGGAGCTGTCGATCCACTTGGGAAGATAAAACATTAAATTGATAAAGTAACTGGAGTAATAGTTCTCAGACAAGAATTGAAGTAGAAGTGATGTGGGAGGCATGTATTACAATCCCACAGGGACTTTTCAGAATGTCAATGCCCTCACCCAGGTCAAATCTGACTATTGGAGAAAGTATGTATGGTTTGAAAAAGTTCCAAAATTATTTCAATACAGTTCCTCCCAACTCTTAAAAATCATTAAACTAGAAAATAAAATCAAACAAGAATATTGATATTTATTGAGTGAATATTGCTAATTTGTTGACTTTTAAATATGTATATATAAATAGTTTATAAATATTTACAAACTATTGGTATTCATAATGTTTTTATAGAAATAATATAAACGGTGCTTATGTTCTCAAGCCTGCCCAAAAAAGTGTATGTAATTGCTGATATGGCTAATTATAAGTCACTAACCTATTTTATGGAGCTTAAAAATAGATGTGTAATAGAAGAAGTTTCTTCCCTATTTCCTATATACAGAGCCAGCCTTAGGAAATGTTAAAAAAAATCTTTTTTCCTTTGGTGCTCCACTTTCTCCTTTTGATACCTCTCTTTTCCTGCTCTTCTGCTCAAGTCCACCATATGCTCATGCACCCTCCTTAAGCCTGCATTACCTTTGAAAGCATTTCCAAATTCATTTGTACAAAAATTGAATTCCAGTGTTAATCACTGTAGTGAAAAATTTGGAAACAACCTAAGTGTCCATCAGTGGGAGATTTGTTAAATAAATGATGATGTATACAAATCATGAAAAGTATGTTATAAAAACAATGGTCTGCTTTTTTGGGGAAAAATAACCTTGACCTTTTAGAAGGTGAGGAAGCATGTTATATATACTCAGAGAGCTGAGGCAGTAGTACAACTTGAGCCAGAGAGTTCAAGTCCAGCCTGGACAGCATAGCAAGACCCCCATCTCTAAAAATAAATAAATAAATAAAAATAACATTAAAGGCTGATTTGATTTTGCTAAAATTAGATGTGTACATGTATGCATATGCATGTATACAAAGCAGATATCTGAAAGAAAAGTCATAATTGTTGAGATTTTCTGGTGATTTTTATTTATTCATGTTTTTGTATTGTTTAAAATTTTTACTCTATGTTTCTAGTATTTTAGGATTCAGAAAATATTATAAAGTTATTTTCATTTTTTTAATAATAAAAAGTGCTCCAAACTCCCAAATCACTTCCCCTCCCTCCCCACCAGATAAAAACTCTTTATCCTAGTGTCTAGCTTATCTCAACTAGGTGTAGTAGGAAGCTAAACTGATTAAATTAATTTGTGCCAATTTGTGAGTGATTGGCATCTCTGTTATCTTTCAAAACATATTTGTGTTCTCAAAACATAAATGAATCTCTAAATGATGATGTTCAAGATAGAAGAAGGATGAAGTACAATAATTTGGACAGTGTGAGTTAAGGTAATTTTGGACAAGAATAGGACCTTATAGCAGGTTAATTCTGACTGGAAATACATGTCCATCAGGGTCAACTTCCAGAAGCTCTTCCCACTTTTGCCACATTTTCTAGTCCTGGTATAGATGGATACTTGTTGCACACAGAAGTTATTTTTTGTTTTGTTTTCTTAACATGGTCATACTTATTTATTTTTTCACCTCTAACGTAGAATGTCCTTTTTTCTCTAGAGATTTGTTAAACATTCTATTCTCTTCTAGTTTTTCCATCCTTTGCTATAGATTTATCTTTAATTCAGGTGGAATTTATTTTGATTAGTGTGAGATGAGAATCTAAATTGATCTTATTCCAAATTATTACATTTCTCAAATCATTTATTAAATCACCCTCTTTTACTTGTGGTATCTTATTTATTAGATATTAATTTATTACACCCTAAAATGAGCTCTTCTGTTATATTGATATGAGCATCTTTGCACCAGTACTTGGATTCAATATAGCTCTATAATATTTTAATGTTGTTAGTATCAGTCATTACCTTTTCTTTCAAAATTTGAAAATGTTACCTTTCCCTTTTTATGTTTCCTGTAAGTTTTAGGATTGTTTTGTCAAGTGCCTTAAAAATCGTATTGTACTTTTAGTTTGTATAGCATTAAGCTTAAAAATTAACTTGAAGCTCTCCACTTTGTACCAACAAATTCTTTTCAGTCTTCCAAGTATTTTCCACAGATGCTCTCTGTCGGCAGTAGCAGCAATGGGTATACATTATATGTGATAACTCAGGAGTTTATAAGTCAGGGATTATTTGTATTCAGGTGTTAGAAAACAGTCATTTAGGGCTTTTGACTATTAAGCACAATATGTAATACAGGTTTTGTGGGTTTTTCGGTGGTGTTTTTCTTTTTTTTTTTTGAGACAGGGTCTCACTCTGTTGCCCAGGCTAGAGTTCAGTGGCATCATCATAGCTCACAGCAACTTCAAACTCCTGGGCTCAAGTGATCTTCCTGCCTCAGCCTCCCGTGTTGTTGTCTTTTGTCATCTTATTATTTCAGTCTGCTGTTTTGACAGCTACTAGTTAGATTGTCCAGGACTAATATACTTTACATCTTCTCCTTATTTTTATAACTGGCTTATTATATTACATTGAAGATCTCTTCAAGTTCTCTTTTTTGAAACTCTAGAGAGTAAGGATTTTATGAGATTCAATTTTGTAAAACATCCCAAATCCTACAATGGGTTATTACGTTAACTAACTATATGGTCTCAGCGAAGTAATTTAAAATCTCTGATTAGGTTTTCTTATCTGTAAAATGGGCAGAATAATACATACATGAAGTAATAATGTAAAGGTACTATAAACAGCCTCTGTGTAATCACTCAAGAAATGAGTGCCTTGGCCGGGCACGGTGGCTCACACCTGTAATCCTAGCACTCTGGGATGCCGAGGCAGGTGGATGGCTAAAGGTCAGGAGTTTGAAACCTGCCTGAGCTAGAGCTAGACTATGTCTCTACTAAAAATAGAAACAAATTAATTGGCCAACTAAAAATATATAGAAAAAAGTAGTTGGGCATGGTGGCTCATGTGTGTAGTCCTAGCTACTCGGGAGGCTGAGACAGAAGGATTGCTTGAGCCCAGGAGTTTGAGGTTGCTGTGAGCTAGGCTGACGCCACTGCACTCTAGCCTGGGCAAAAAGTGAGACTCTTGTTCAAAAAAAGAGAAAGAAGAAAGAAATGAGTGCCTTTCCATCTCTTCCTTCCCTTTATTTATCTGTTGATATTTATTTTGTTAGTCCTTCCACTTTTGGTTCTGTAATTGTCCTTCTTAAGGGAGTTCCTAAATTTCTCCCATAGCTCAGTACTTAAGACCAAATGGTGAAAGAATATAAATATAGCAAATAATTTTGTAAGCAATCTAGTATTAAATTAATTGATACTAAGTTAATCACAAATCATTTTAATAGTAGCAAATTAAACTAAGCCAGTGTTTATACTCTTTCTTTAGGAAAATAAGTGGGTTTAGAAAATTACCATTTTCTAAGTTATTAAGGATTAATATAGGGCAATGATTTGGGTGTTGACCTTAAGGGCTTATGTATAGAGTGTCTGTTAGTACCAAGTGGTAATTGTAAGTGTAAATGCTGATTGTGTCACCTTAGAGCCAAAATCATTGATTAAACAGGCATGTTCAGCATTAAAGTGTGTGTGTTTAATTAAAATTGATTTTGGAAGAATTCCCCAACTAGTGTTGCTTTTGCTCAACATTATTTTTTTATTATGAAAATGAAGTAAAATTGAGGTATTGTTTAGGTTAAGTCATATATGTTGAGAAATATCTAATTTTGTTTTTTCTCTCTAAGGCCTAATAACTTATATATCTACTTCATGTCTTAATTTCATTTTAAGCTAGGAAAGGCTTACTAGTGTTCATGATTCAGAAGTTGGAAGTTTATCTGAAAAAGATTCTAAATGTTGTAGGAGCACTCAGAGCCCTGAGTATGGAGAAGGATGTGGAAAACATATTTGAGAAAAATAATTCTTTGCTCTGCATCACATTTTTTTCATGATAAAATGGTATTCTTTGTGTTAATTATGTCATCTGGTATGTTCTGTGATGGCTTTCATTAGAGCAGGGAAAGCATCGTGTGTTTAGTGTTAGTCTATTCAAGGAAAGAAAGACAATTTCATGTATATCTGAACATTTCCACTTCATTCACCTAAGAATTCTCTTTAGTAATTAGAAGGTAGAAATGTCATTTTCAAATTTTAAAAAAGAGAAAGAGAAGAGGGATAAGAAAAGGAAACCAGAATTTTAAAAATTAAGTTGATTTCCAGCCACAGACCTGATTTCTTGCACTAACAGTTTCAATACTATATTTATTGATGTACATAGTATAATTAGTATGTTACAGGCAACAACCATCCATCTGTTCTGATAGGCGGAAACTACCTTTAAATAATAAAGGAACTCCTTTCTGACATAAATACTCTCTGCCTTTGAAGGCTAAATAGAAATATGCAGCATGATGTTTGTATCAACCTATCGTTTACATTAAGATCTATCTGATTATAGCTTATAAAAGCTGTTCTTTTTGGTAAATACTTCAGTTGGATGAACTAGGCTGGTTTTTCTTTTTCTTTTTTTTTGTTTTAGATTGTCCCTAAAATATTTCCAGCTCACTCACAGGTTAATAATCATACAATGATGTCAGCCAAACCAAGCGCTGACAAGGAAATGGGAGCCTTGTTCAGGAGAAAGATGAGTAAATATCCCAAGAGAGGAATCCAACAGCAAGCAGTCATTTTTCATAAAGAGAAAAATCAGTAAACTAAAGAAAAGATGTTTAAAAAAAATAAGTTTAACTGAAACTTGGACAATCTAAAAAGATGTGTAGATAGAAAGATTCTAATAGAAGAGGCATTTGGGACATCGCCAACTGCATGTTCCACTTGCCACAGGAGTTTGCCTTTGGGCAGATACAACTCCCAAAGGTGTTTTCTCCCTAGTTTTAGGGAAAAAAGTGAAAAAGTTACAGTTTGGGTCCGTTAGACACACCTCTAGCCAGAGAGGTATTCTTGAGTTAGTCACACTGTTGATGGGACTAATACTAGAATAAAACAAAATCTAATATGTGCTGATTTTTATCTACCATGTCAATATGCTTAAAAAATAATTTGAGGTTTTGTGTGTCTGAGTACACAGTAACCACACACCAGTTTCATACCTTTCTTACTAATAAAAGACTCCCGGTTTTACAATCTTTTGGGCTTCGGTATGAACTAACTTTCCAAATTAAAACTGGATCCAGGTACTTTTTCTCTTTAACAGATTGGGATCCATTAAAACCCAGCACAAGCAAATCCTATAAAAAGTGTGTATTGTTTCAAATAGCTGGAAAGTAGAGCAGCTTTACCCATCACTCACTGGAGCTGTGGTTTACCCCAGTAGAGTCATCTTTTTAGCAGGGTTCCTGTGGGAGACCTGTTTGTGAAAGTGGCATTTGTGATTCAGACTTCAGCTCCCCATGCCAGCTTCGCAAAGTCAAACAGATGTTTCCTCGTTTACTGCGGCATAGCTCATCACTTATCCCAAGAGGAAAATCAGAAGAGGCTGGGGACAAGCTCTATCCTGTCATCCACAACCACAAGAAAATGGAGATAGAGGACCTGTGTGTGTGTGTGTTAGATTTGATGAAATATAAGTTTAAATTTTGCTTCATTTAAAGATAAAATGATTCATCTATAGAAAATTTTATCCTCCACCTAAATTCCTTTTTTTTTTTTTACTCCCTTTTCTCTCCCCCTTTCCTGGCAAAGTTCAGTATCTTTATAGGTCTCTTTAGAGTACAAATCTTTGTGCTTTTCAGTTTTGCTTTGGATTAATAGGTTGTTTGAGAGCAAAGCTTAGCTCCTGATTTGTTTTGCAAGAATAATAAGACCAAAGTTATTTTTTATTCGCACATCAAAACACATGCATTCCAAAAAAAGCAAATAAAATGTATTTTGAATTTCATACACCACAGTAATGTGGCCTTGGGAATTATACTCATTAAATGGATTATAAAGAACTGGGTAACATATAGTGGAAAATGATTTTACATTAAGCCTGAACTAACATTAGGTAGAACATAGTAAGACTTTTTCATTTCTGATCTATATATTTTTAAACATATATTATTGCAGGTTTTTAAGCCAGAAATCAAATGCTTTAGAAAATACAAAAAAAATCCATTTTAAGCATTCCCGTGTTTTTGTTTTGAACATATATTAGAGGTAATCTTGCCTAATTGTAGTCTAAAGTCAGATTATTAAGTTGGATTTTCTTTGAAAAATTATCTCATGTCTCTTTGCTTGGAATGAATTCCTTTAGCCCCAGGCCCTAGACCAGTGGAAGGGTTGTGGCTGGTTTAGAAGGTTCTCAGCGGATGTACGTCTCTGTCTCTCCCTTTCAGACACTCTCGTTTGCTCTCCTCTCTTTCTCTGTGCAAACGCAGAGCCGTGTCTGTGTTTCAGGAAAAGAATGTGTGTTAAAAGAACTAATGGTCCGACTGTCCATCAGACTGGGCAGCAATAGAGGTCATCTGGCGGTCAAAACCAAATAATTTCAGCCTGTTCCTAAAGCCCCTGAAGCTGTTGACTCGATGACTGGAGTTCACTGCCTCTTGTTGCTTCTGTAGCCTCTGAAACCTGGGAGTTTTATTTTTGGAGACAAGAACAGACATATTTTCTCCCTAGCAACTGTGTGTGCACAGTGCCTACCATTCAGTGTTTGCTCAGGTTAGCTTGGCTAAAGTATACAGTCAGTGTTCCCTCTTGATACATGTCTGCCCTGAACAGACAATAGACCAGATTCTAAACCTAGACACTCCCAAAATATTGGAAGAGTCTGAATATTTGTGCTTGTTTAAAGCTCATTGTTATACAGAAAATTTAAATATTTAAAAATAGAAAATATTTTCTCTGCTTTTATAAAGAAACTCAATGTTCTTAATCCAAAACTTTCTGCAGGCATATATTTTAAGGTGACTTCCAAGTTTCTACATTCATATGGAACAGATGGGAATGGAAGTGGCTTCAGAGAGCTGACAACTCCATTAAAAATGTTTTAAAATCCAAAATCCATAAATCTGAACCACATATTGGTTATATTCATAGCCCTTTCAGTATTTCTTGTACCCTATTTGTGAATACCACCACCTGCTGGTAGTTAATGACAAGTTCTTACTTTGTTTGCTGAAGAATCAATCTAAAACTCAGTATTAAATAAAATGTAAATGTTTTTAAGCAGGTACAATTTTGAAGTGAAAATCTATTTACTGTGTTAGTTTGAAACATCCTACCCACAATTAATTTTCCAAAACTTTGTAAAAGGCGTTTGAAAAAAATTGCACATGAAATACTGTTTTGAAATGAAAGCTATTCTTAAATTATACCAATTCTTGGTTATCTTTTAGCTTTAACTTCTGTTTCTTACCTACAACATTTCAAAGTGATATTGGAAGTATTCAAATCATCAAGTTTGAGTTTCATTTCTTCTACTTCTTTTGTCTGCCTGCTTTCTAAAAATGTATGTGTGTGTGCACACAAAGAAATATCTAAATATGGAAAAGGAGGAGGGGCAGGAAAGCATGGAAAATCCACAGGCTGAATAATTAAGTGTTGACTTCTAAAGATTATGTCTGTGATTGAGGGATTTACCACTCTTATTTTGGCATTGACTCATAAAACATATGTTCACAAAATCTGTTTTATGGGCTTTTTAACAGGGTAAGAAATTTTAAATGTACATTAGAATAGGAAAATCAAATCTTCATGCAGTGAGATTACAATAAACATTTTTTCTTTTAATTGTTCAAGTCTTTACTCATCAAACAGAAATATACTATAATACTTTATAATAAAATATAATGTCACTATTGCCCAATATAGAGAATGACAAAATTTTATAGATTAAGATAAACCAGAACTGCAGCTTTCTAATGAAAAAATGTGTGGTGTCCTGTTTTTATTCTGAAGCCGTGCTCTTAGAGTTTTCTGTCTTTCTTAAAAATGCATCCTGGTCCAATTTTAATGTATGCCTTTAGCCAGGTCACTTTTATTATCTCTTTGTTATCTAGTAAGACTCTTGAAAGGTACTAGTTTGAAGCCAAACTCAGACAATGATTCTTTGATCTTAAATATGTTCTTCTAACGACCTGATTGGGGGCCTCCTGCAGGTGAATGGTTCTCTCTGACCCTCCAATGTGAGAGACTCTGGCATCTCAGGTAGCCCTCCATCTTCTTTGTAGGCAGCCACACTCCTAATATTTTTAGATGTTTGCAGCATTCATGTCTCAGTATATTCAGTATCTCAGGCAATTAGAAGTTGCAGGTCTTTGGCAGCAAGAAATGAAGCCTCACTGAAACTTGGTTGCACTTACATAGCCTGGTGCTGAGTTTTATGCCCTATCTGGAAAAGAATGAAATTGATCCAAAGCCTTTCCAAGAGGAAGAATGACTTCCAGAGATTTTTTTTTTCTCTCAGGGGAGCTTTTACAGAACTTTTTCAATATGCTTGCATTGTGTGTGTGGCTTTTTCCCTACCATAAAACAAAAGTAACCTCCAATGCCATTCCAGAGAGAGGAACACAAAGGGTAGAGAAGAATTACACCAAATCTCTTTTGATGAGGGAAACCTAAATAACTATTAATTCACCCTCAGAAATTTCTCTCTTAGTTTGAGAATTCTGGATTCAGGATGACCGTTGCTTTTGGAGTTTTTAGGATTTTCCCCCCACACCTCTCATCACTGCTACCAGGCCTGACTTATTCCCCCTGCTGCTTACATTTAAAAGGTCACCAGGACCATGACTAGGTTTTCTTCAGGCTCCTCCCTTCACACAGTCTATGAGCACATCCTCCATCAGAAGTTTCAGCTGTAAAACGCCCCCTACTGCTTCCAAGAGGCCAGTACACTAATGATTCTCAGGCCTATGCTAGCAATGAGAAGGACCCTATACCTCCCAAAGACTCCTCTGTATATAAGGAGAAGATAAAGTTGGTGCCACATTTCTTCTTAAGGTTTTATAAGGCTCTATTCAGAGTGAGCCACGGGCATGCCACTTTTCTTTTGGTAAGCAAACCATAGAATTCTTACTGTCTTGCAGCATTAAAACATCATATTTTGAGAGTTTTAAGTAATTCTTTCAACTAATTCAGATAAGCACACATAAAGCATTCTCTCCTTAGAGAGCATGGCATCAAAATTTTCCAGAAATTATCAAGGAATGACCCATGCCTGGGACTTGCAGACACGAGAGTATTCAGTCTCAAACACAGGTATAATAATTCTAATACTAAAATGTGATAATTATAATGTGATAATAGAAGTTTTTTTTAAAAAAATACTTAGGAGAGGGAGAGATTAATTTGACATCAGGGATTCTGAAAGGCATTTTGGAGTAGCTGGATTTTGAATTGAATCTTAAAAGATGAATAGAAGAAGAATGTTCCAGATAGGGGAAAAGTACTGAGAATGTGACATTTGTTTTCACCAGGTTTCTTGCATCCCTTGACTACTTGGTTGCCATTGTTGTTAACTGTGTGGTTGACCAGTTAAGACAAGAAGAGCTAGTTTGAGGTAACCATAGTGTGAAAAAGCTTTGATCTGGACACTTACCTTCCTTTTTTTTCAAATAGTGATTCTGATATGAATAACATCAACTTCCTTTTTCTCCTCTTACAATCCATTTCCCTGTTTCTTTCCATCCATATTCACACACACACACACCTCCAGAGTTTATTCTTGGGCACTTTCCAGTTTCTAATATGATGTCCACAAGTCAAATCAATTACATTGAATTGATAATACAACTTAATGACCCTGCTTGTCTTTGCAGGTAAACTTGAGAACAGAATGAATCTAACTGACAACTCATTAACCTTGCAAGACAATTCAGGTGGTTTTATTCTAATGTTTCTCATGTTTGTTTAGAGTTGAGCACATTTTAAATATATCCACATTGGTTAATAACCTCTTGTTGTACACAGTTTTTTGATGAACTCGATTGGTATTCTTCATTAAAGACCAGATCCTAATGAACTCATTTGCCTTCCTCTTGAATTTACATGCAAACAAGAGATTTCTTAATGAGTTCTTAAAATGCTAACTTACTGGTTTTAAATTTATGTGTTTCATGCTGCCAGCCTTGGAATTTCTTGTCCACCTCAAATTCCTAATTCCTACTTTTAGATTTGTAGGAAACAATTGTCCAGCCCTTCTTTCTTTCCCTTTTTTTCTAATTTTGTCATTTGTGCTGCTCATTTTCCATGCTATAGATGTCTTCATTAAGGGATTGGTGGGATTTTGGTCCCTAAAGACAAATATTTTATTAGCTCTTAATGGTGGTCTGCAATGGAAGGTTACATTTCAGGACATTATTTATTTTAGTATGTTTGTAACTTGTTTTTAAGGAGAGTTTTTTCCTCCTTTTAAATTTCCAACTGAGAAAAATCATCCAGAAATGTCTCCACTGCCACCTACTTGCAGTTTGGAAATTTACATGCACCTGGCTTTTCAAATAAAGATGATATTTTTTTCCTACCAAGGCAAGATTACTGTCGAGAATACTGTAGGTGGCATTGTGGATTCTTCTCATGTTTTTAAAGGCATGGGTTTTGCAAAATTGCTGGAAAAACACCTACATTATAGGATTTTTACTAACATTCATGGAAATGGCTTTTTCTGTAAATGTGGTATGTCTTCTCCTATGATAATTGTATTGCTGCAAATTATATAGGTAACAGTCTAAGTGAAAATACCATTTCTAAATGCTTTATTCATATTTATATTAGGATTACGTTTCTATAGTCATAATCCTTAATAACTTCTTATAAAGCACATTATATAATGCATTCGTGATTATGCTATGGAAAGCTGTTACCTAGCACATTGTAAAAGGCAGACATTTTAAAAAACAATGTATGTTCCTATTTAATACAGAGAGATGAGTTATCAGACACCGTGTGTACTTGTAATTTCATAAATAATAATAAGGTATGCATAAATGGCTCTTTAATGCCTAATGTTATTATGTAGAGAAGAAAGTGAACTATTCTAATATAATAATAGATATGAGAATTTTGAGTTATTTTTTCTTCTCATCATAACAGTGACCACTCTTTGCCTAATGATTTCATTTTATTGCAAATCCTCTGGTTGGAAGCTTAAAGATTTGACATCGTTATGTGCTTTTTTAATATAGGTTATTCTACATTTTATTCAGCCTACTAAAAGTATATTGCCTTAACATATTTAACTGGAAATCCTAGCTTGAGTCATTTTTGTAGTGTGCTCTGTAGAGTCTCCCATTTTAAAAAATTGTGGACATTTAAGCATCTTCTTAAAATTTTAATTATTCCCCAAACCTCATCTATCTTATTTTTCTCAGTATTCATACAATATAACTGTGATCAATTTTTAAGAATATTTAGAAAAGTCTTAGTTAATCATTCTGAATCTTATAAATCATTTGGATCACGTTGTAGATATGTGTACCTACATATGAAAACATATATGATTAGTGATGAGAAATATTTTCTTTCTCATGAATGCATAGCTAGAGGAGTTCAGAGTACAGGGCTGGTCCTTTTCCAAAACCATTCAGTACTATCTAATTTCCCATCTATACAGTTTGTCCCTAAGTGACATTTTAAAAGCAGCTGTAACTTTATGCTTGTTTATGTTTAGTGACTGTAGAATGGCTGTCTGAGAGAAGTAAAACAAATCTTTTCTGTGTGTTCCATGGCTGGTACACAAGCAGTATTACGTTTGTACTTTTAAACAACTTCTAATGTAATCCAATTTGATTTGTATGCTGCACACCCTTTTTAAGATTTTTAAAAATCTCATCTAGAGAAACTGCAAGTCATTTAAGTTTCCTTAACGGCACCAGTAATGTATATAAATCTTGTTACTATGCAGTGCATTACAGAGTGGAGAGTGACATTAAAACTCTTTTGTTGCACAGTCATGCTTTGAGGAAGGCTTCCAGATCTGAAGATAAACTGTGTGCTTTGTGAATCCACTTCATTTGAAAGTGTCTGGAATATAATTTTACTTACAAAGGCAGTTCTTTCGCATGCTATAGAAACCAGGTGAGTTCTTACTAAGCAGGTGGAAATCTGCGTACCAGGATGAAATAAAGCTTTATGTTTTGCATCCTCTCTGATAAATGCAATAGAAGAACACATCGGGCTTTGTGGGAGACTTAATTTATGGTTGTTATTCAGGTGAAGAGAGATCTTTGAAATTTCAATATCAAGAGCACCGTCATAGGACTGTCCTGTTGGGAATAAGAACATCACTTTAACCACCCAAGAATCCTGACTTTCTCGGTGTAGGATGATAAAGCACTAGTGCGTCACACTGAAAGCTTTATGCTACAAGAAGACAAGTGGGGCAGAAGGTGACCGTCCCCAGCAGATCTCTAGTGTTGAGTCACCTTTCTCGTCCATGTGGCCCATACCCAAAGCTGCTCTTCCTTGTGAGCAAGTCAGCCTCTTGCATGCATTCAGGAGATCTATGGACAGCCTTAGAGGCTCCAAGTTTCAGCTCTTTTTCTACTTCAAGAAATGAAGAAGCTCCATACACTACAGTTATTTTTTAAAAGACTGTAATAAGTTATAGTTATAGGTCATGGTAGTTTTTTCCTATAGTATTATTACCATTATTATCTTCTACAGCAGTAAAAATTGATTGTTGATATGAGCAGTTTGAGAGTCCCTCAAATTCAGGCAGCAGGACTAAATCTCCCATCTAGATAACTAAAAGGAAGGGAGGAAGAAAGGAAAGAAGGAAAGAAGGAAGGAAGGAAGGAAGGACGGAAGGAAGGGAGGGAAAAAGTATATTAACCTACTAATCCTCTCCTCCTTTGTGACTTCTCAGCAAATTTTCTGAATGTCTATGGATGTACCACAAATACACTCTTTAAATTGAAGCTACTTTTTAAATAAATATTAAATCTGTGACCATCTGTCACCTGTCTTGGTCATCTCTAACCATATTTACATTACTGCTAAATTATAATATCTTCATACATAGCTCTACATGTAAGATTTGTGCTTGCAGGAAAGTGGCTAAATATTGTTTAGATACGTGTTTGGGAAAGCAGATAAATCTGAAGAGGCAAATATTTTTGAGCCACAGACTGTGTTAACAGAGAATATAGCTGGTGGTTAAAACAGGGAATAGTAAGGCAGGAATCCTTCAGTTTTCTAACCTCAAGGTACAGTACTCTCCAAACTCCGTAGGTAATGAAACATGTTTTTAAATGTTTTAAGACAGAGATTTTAAGATACTATAAAATATTTTTAGAACAACAGTAAGCTAGGTTCTCATACAGTTGTAAAGAAGTTTAAAAATTTGAGATTATCAAAATAACATTCTGTGTTTTTTCATCTCTTTATTGCGTATCAGTTTTTTAGGATCATCCTTGTGCTTAATCAAGTAGACTTATGCTGTAGTCCCAGCTACTCGGGAGGCTGAGGCAGGAAGATGGCTTGAGCCCAGGAGTTTGAGGTTGCTGTGAGCTAGGCTGACACCACGGCACTCTAGTCCGGGGAACACAGTGAGACTCTGTCTCAAAAAAAAAAAAAAAGTAGACTTACGAACACTTAAAACTCTCATTGACTTTAGGGGGTATTTTGCATCCTTCTAAAAATCACAAGAGCATCAGCAGTGTTTGGACCAAGTGTCTTGTGATATTGGCTCTATTCCATCTTGAGATGTGGCCACTCGCCCCTCCATATTGAGATATATTTCATGATCATTAATAATGCATCATCCACATACCATTTCTAGAAATATTTTTTATTTATAGCTTAGCTTCTTCCTTCCCTATTTCCAATTGCCAGAAGAGCCCTCAGAGCCTCCTGTCCCATTTTTACCTTCCTTCTCTCCTATCATAGGCATTGTCCTTCACAAGACTTTCTGAACATTGATAAACAGACCAGTCCTGCTCCTCCATGAATCAGTTTCCATAGGGTACACGCGAATTTCTCTGCATGAGGCTTTGAATACACTGCCTTGCAGCTGTCCTGAAAAGTAGGCTTAGGGAGGCTTAGTAGTGCTAGTGGAGGTCTAGTTTCCTTCATTATCAGTACAAGAGTCTGACTGTGTGATGCCACAGACTGAAAGAAGCATATGCTGTTAAGGGACCCCGAACATTCCTTTCTTTTTATGTGTACACTTCATATTAAAAATTGTCTTTTTGCTAACTGCTTTCATATTCAAATATTTCATTTTCATTGAGTCATTTTCAGCTAAGAATGTCAATTATATTTATAGTTTCTTTCATCATTCAGTATGTATGGAATATTAGACCACTCATATAGTTTATATAGGATTAATTTACTTGAATTTTTCTCTCTTCCTCTACCCTCTGTACCTTCTTGCCCTAGTTCCATGAGTGAAACACACACACACACACACACACACACACATATACACATATTTTGGTAAACTGAAGAATGTGCATTGTTAAGAAGGGAGACCAGTGAGAAAGTGACAAATGCATAGGGTTAACAAGTAAGGAGGAAACCATGCTAAGTCTGGCTATTTTATAACCTTACTTATATTGATTTAAAAATGCATCTTTGCAAAAGCCTTTTTCCTCTGCTCCTTTGCCTGCTGAACTGAACAAGAAGGAGAAACCAATGATAGCCAGAGTGTTAAGCAGAGAGCAGACGGTAGCGATTTAGTAAATATTACAGTGTCAGTTTTATTTCATTTATACAATTTATTTCATTGAGAAATATTGGGTAAAATAGATTTCCAAAACAAACGTTATGACTTATATTCTCCTAGGGTGAACAGACTGCATTTCTCATAAGCTGAGGCTGCAGATCTCTTCGAAGGAAAATTATGGGGGTTGATATTACAAACCTCCTAGGTAGCTCTTGGGTGTAGATTTTGAGGTGGGGAGACTAGAATGCTTGACTAAAATGGAATAGTTACATAACAAAAACTATAATTTCTAGCCACATTTTGTTTAAGTTAGGGAAAAATTTAACATTCAAATTTTTTATTAGAAAGTTTCTTTGGCAGATTACATGATCACCAATTTTAGGGGAATTGTTTTGAATTTAATAATTATGTAATGCTTCAGAGGAAGGTCATTTTTTAATCTATTATATGGTATTCTATTATACTGTATTCTTCATCCTAATGTGCAGTACAACTGTCTTTATATCTTTTTTGTAAGTATTGGTGCAGAAAGGGAAAAATTACTTTTTTATATGGCTAAGATATAAAAAAGAACTTGTCTATAAGTAGCAGAGCAAAATGGGAGACCCAGAAAGTAGTGCAGGTCACTCTAATGAGTGCAAACAGATGACTGCAGTCTCCATTCTTAGACATAATTCTGATTTAAGATCCAGTCATTTTGTCTGGCTTGAATTTTAATTATATTCTGTTAATTAAAAACAAGATAAGCCCAAGAAAAGGTTTCAGACTCTTTTCCTCATTTCTTCACCAAGGATGAAGCTTATCACCATCTCCCTCTCCCTAGGTCCCCGTGTCTCTTCTCTGATGACATTCAGCATTTGAAGGAGGAGTACTAGCCCACCCAGAGGAGGAGCTTCTGATTCATTTCAATGTGTAGAGAAATTTCCATGAAAGGAAAAGGAGAAATCTCAACAATTTACCCCAAGGGGGGAAAAAAACCCACAAAAACCTAAGCTTTAAGAAAATTCAGGTGTCTTGGGGTAATATAGATTTTCAGACCATTGCTGATGGTGTTAGAATTGTATTTGCTGGCATTATTGAAGTTCACATTATTATCACTTTGAATTTACAGAATTTAATGGTATTTCTAGGTGACAGAAGTATAGGATAATCCTTGTCACTTTAAAGAGGGATAAATACTGTGTTTAAGTAAATCTACTTTTCTTCCAAGAAAATGTGCAGAAGAAAGTTCACATCTTGCATCTAGTAGGCACTCAATAAATATCAAAGAATGAATCAGTGTTCCAGGAGCACACCATCAAAAAGCTAATGTATTGTCAAAATTCTCTCAAATAACATGGCAATAATATATTGAAATGTGGATATAAGTATTAATAATTATTGTGTTTATCTTTAATCATACATACATGTATATGTGCACTTAGGGTTTTATACTCTATTACCCATGCAGGCATGATTGCTTATGCTGTGTATCAAGAAACTAGTCTAAAATTCTCAAAATGTTTATATTTTATGTGGAATGCAAAAATTAGAGATTTAAATTAATTTGTTCAGTAGCAGTAAATGGCAATTAATAATATGCAATTTTGTATATTCCATTCTAGCTTTGTGATTAGGAATGAAAGTTACTTTACACGTTGCACGTTATGAACTGAAGGGGGAAAAAAGGAAAAGAAAACATCTCCTGAAAGAAGTTTCTCTTACCAAAAGTTTTCCTAGTGTTATTTTTATAGCCGAGTGAGAGAGAATTTACAGGGAGCTGAAATCATTGAAGCTAATTAGTTGAATGGCCCTATTATTTATCCAGGGACACGTAGTACAATAATTGCTATTGCAGGTTTGAAGCATCTCAGGGATATTAATTCCAGAGCTTTCATGTCATCTCAGTACAGTAAAACTTCCTAATGGCACCCTGAAGGTGCATAATCTCATTTTAAAACTACTTTTTCTTATTTTTTTCTGAAGGAACTGGCAGAATCTCCTTCCATAAAAGCTGAAAAAGGGGAAGAACTCATAATATTTTCCTCATAAGAAAGCAGTTATATTTTTTTCTTATTATTTTTTTTTACTGTGTGACCTTTCCTGCCTTCTGATGAGGGGTTTGCTATGACACTTTATCAAAAGTTTATCTGAACTCTGCTCCTGTGCCTCCCCTTGGTGGCAGCCAAAGTATCACTTGATCTCTCAGAGGGAGATAGGGAAGGTATGAGGTGGCGTTCGTTCTGATCCTTCCATAGTCATCTAGAAGAAGAGGACTCATTACAGAACACAGCAGGGCCCGGGTTGGTTGGGGAGAGATGAGTCTGACACCTATGCCTGAGAAGTCTCCTGTAGCCATTCTAATCCATACCTAATTTGGGTCTCCTTGGAGAAAACAACAGCCATAATATGATCTCTATAAAATCATACCAAGAAATACCACTTGTGTACTTTTAGAAGGAAATGAAGCCATTGCTCATAAAACTGCTAGCACCGTCTTGAGTCAAGAGTAGTGTGGGTTGTTTGGGAAATATCTCACACTCATCTCTGGAAAACCATCTCAAGTCTTACATTTATCTTTCCTTCCTCCTCCTTCTTCCCCTCACTATTTCATTCTTAGCCTTGTCACTGCTTACAGACCCAAGTCTGACCCAGTAAAAATAATCCACCCAAAGTTTTAAGAGTTAGACTCCTTAGTGTCCCAGTGGACTCTCAGAGTCAAGGTGACTTGCAGGAACCATTCAATCCATGCCTCAGCCTTGGCATCTATCCTTCTACTCTGACCTTACAAATCTCCAAATAGAGAAAGATTCAGAGCCTCCCCTTTATTAAGAGTTAGGATGGCTCACAATCTGAAACCTACCATGCTCACTTCATGTTGCAGTTCTTTAAGCAAGGAATGACCAGAGGACCACAGTGATATGTCCATACAGGGGACCAGAATGATGTCATTCAATCTGTGGTCTTAAAACCTAAGCAACAATTTGTATCCACTTTTCAAGATCTAAAAAACAAATACAACTCTTACTATGCCATTAAACCCAAGAGAAGTTCTATAGCATCTACTGCAGCAATAAAGCAGCAGAGACCTCCAGGGAAGCTGATGCAATTAGGAAAACTTGACTTAAGTACAGTATATAGATCAAAATTTCTCCCTTATATTGGCTGTGATTGTAAGCAGCTGTGTACATGCACACACACACAAACACACACACACTGTTTTAGAGTTTGGGCTATTTTTGTCTTAATATCTTAATTCCCTTATTAAGGTTTCCTTGAATTTTTTTAAATCCAATGTTAACTTATTTGAGTAGCAGTACTACTATTTAGTAAGGTCTTAAGTAGAACAAAACACTGAAATGATAATGCACTATTCTGGTATTCCTTCTCTTAGAGTTCATTATGAGGATTGTTACTTTTTCCCAGAAGTCATTGGCTACCTTCTCAGATACACGTGTAAAATATAGGCAAAGTAACAGCTACCGTGTTTCCCCGAAAATAAGACTACCCATAAAATAAGCCCTAGCAGGATTTCTAAGCATTTGCGCAATATAAGCCATACTCCGAAAATAAGACCTAGTGATGGGCGTGGCTACGCAGCGTATCTGCACAACCCATGCATTTCGTCACGGAGCGGTAAAGATGACGAGCAGCCCTTCTCATCTGCCCCATCGTGACAGCTACTATCCCAGAGGTGACTAGAAAGGTGCAGGCAGCCCCACCAACAAGGTCGGCTCCCCCTGTCAGGTCCCAACCATCCTGTGTGTGCTGCAAGCTGAGGCTTTGAGGAGAAAATAACACATCCCCTGAAAATAAGCCCTAGGGTGTCTTCTTGAGGAAAAATAAATATAGGATCCTGTCTTATTTTTGGGGAAACACAGTAGTTCATGGCTTATATCAAATCCAGGGCAAAACAGCATATGTCAGAAAATTCTATAGGGCTGCTCTGGGGCCTCTCTCTTGTTAAAAACAGTACTGTTTCCTCATCTGACTTTTGGTCTCAAAAAGTGCTGCTGAGGAAGAAAACTGGGATTAAAAACAAGAACTCTGTCCTCCTGTCCCATAACAACTAAACAAACTAGGTCACTTGTGTGTGCTCTTCTCTTTATTTCTCTCTCTCTCTCCCCCCCGCCCCTTTCTATCTCTCTCCCATTCTCTCTTACATATATTATTTACTCAAGAGTCTATACCAACCCTTTGGGGGCTGTTAGAATCTGTTTTATAGTTTGTTGGTCACTGACCTGATAAGTCATAATCGCTCAGAAAGAATCATCACAGTTTTATCAGGTGAGAGCAGCTGCTGCACAGGCACAGTAAATTCTTAGGCTTAAAATCTGCGCAGTTATTTTTTTCCATAAGAAATGTTAAATGCATGCTTTATGTGTGCTTTGAAAGACTGTCGGTTCTTATTCAAAACACAGCAATGGTGTTTTGCAAGAAAAAATTGCCAAGTGTTCAGAGAAAGAATCAAAAATTTTACATGGTCCTTTGTATATTTGACTTCAAAATCCTCCTAACTTCTCCATGTCTGAGTTTCCATTTGTAAGGAAAGGTTATTATTTCTGTTGTGTGTTTTGAGTGCATGGCAGGAAGTAGGGAGGTGAAACAATTACGGTTCTAATATCTAATGTCCTTTAGAAAATCCTAGCACATACAGAATTTCATGTTTTAATCAATTTTATAGCTGAAATGCCTTTGAAAGCTATTATTTTGGAAAACCAAGAAAATCCAACCAAATATCTTAAATCACTAGGATGTCTATATCTTTTGCCCTAAGATGGACTTTTAAAAGTCATTAAAGATAAGTAAAAACAACAATTCATTTCCAGGCCAAGCCCTTCTGTAGTAAGGTGGGTTTTTGGGGTGGTTTTTTTTCCAAATTTTCTTCTTGTCCCTTTCAAGTTGTAAACTTGTGACAAGTCTTTGCATAAAAATGCTGACAGACCCTTAACTATAACAATGTGAATGGTGCTACTTTCACTTTAATTTAACTTGATTTAAATGAAAAGAATGTAGAATAAAAGAGGGTATACATTTGGAGGTGATTCTATATACTTGGTTTTAACCAACAGTCTTTAGAAGTGTTCATTAAGAAACTCCACTAGGCATGTTTCCTGCTGCAGAATAGACTTTAACGGAAGAAATAAAGCTGTGAAGATTCCGTTTTCACTTTGTTTCTCGTAAAGACAGTCAGGATCCAACATAAACAACAATTTACACCCAGCATTTATTCTGGAAATTACAGTATCGTGCCGTTAACGCACACAGATAAATAATGTTTTATGGGATGCTGTGGAGTCCTTTCAGGGTAGCGGATGTTTAACCGAATTAAAGGATTTTGAGAACTCAAAGCTCTCATTTTAAGCAGGTTTAAACAGTTAATATCACAAAACACAAGCTCAGAGGAGCTGGCCCAAATATATTTTTAATGCACAGTTATTTTATTTTCATGATTTCCCATTTTGGTTTTATTACCGTTTGGCACCTTCCATTTATACTAAGTTACTTGTCTCCCAGGCTGTCTCCCTCAGGACTCAGCTTGCTTTATGGTGACATTTCTTAATCCCCTTTTTAATCCCCTATATATTTGCAGGTGTGGAAATATCAGAAATAGAACTATAATTCCTGATAGATGGAGTGATGTTACAGAAATGATTATAAAAATAAAGAATTATTATTTTAAATAAACAATGCCAAGAGAACGCTTTTTTAAAGAAAAAGGATAAAATTGAGTATTCAGGCTCATTTTTGACCTTACAATCAGTGAAAGGGGCAGTTTTAAAAACAATAGCAGCAAAATATGTATATATATATATATATCCTTCAAGTCATAATAAATTATAATGGTTTGGAGTGATTTTAAGATAAAATATATTATAAAATTACAGTAAATAAAACCAGATATAAATATTAGGGAAAGAAATCAAGGAATGTGTATGTTAGAAAAAGGCAGGAGATATTTACACGGCAGCATCAGTGAAAGTGGCTCTGTATAGGATGCTTCAGGTAAAAAGCAACAGCTCCAACCAGGAAGCTTTAGAAAATGCTCATAGCATCCTCTCTTATCCTTCTGAGCTGTAACAAATCTGTGTCATTTTCAAAAGATTGCTCCCTTTCCATGTTGTTAGGTCTACCTAGTCTCCTTTCTCACTCACTTATGGGGCCTCTGTGCCCTCCCAAATAAGCAATATGTGTCAGCAACTATCAGGGAGCCATAAATTTTAGTAAAATTCAAATCATGATTTTAAATTTTACTAAAATTCTATTTTCTTAGTATAACCTCAGGAAAAAAAATCTTAAAATTTTTAACTATTCTTTCATCCATATATTTTATACAAGGCACGATTTTCAATACTATGATAGCATTAGTTTAGCTGTGGTTAAGGTTACATTGATATTGCTATTCTAAATCACTTTTTTAGGCTTTTGAAATTTGACCTTTTAAATTCTAATGGGACTGAAGCTCAGCGGGCTAGACCAACTGTGTGTGATTAAAGATACATAAAGCCATTAAAAAATCTGCCATGGGGGCTAGCCCAATAGTCTAATAAAACTATTAAGTCATTAAATATGAAATGTCCAATTTCAAATCAAAAGTGTAGTTTATTATATCTCAAACAAGAAGCAGTACAATTAATCAAAGTATGCACCTAAACTATCAACACAGTTTTGCCATCTTTTTTTTTTTTTTTTTTTTTTAGGCAGAGACTTACTTTGTTGCCCAGGCTAGAGTGCCGTGGCATCAGCTTAGCTCACAGCAACCTCGAACTCCTGGGCTCAAGCAATCCTACTGCCTCAGGCTCCCTAGTAGCTGGGACTACAGGCACGCGCCACCATGCCCGGCTAATTTTTTCTATATATTTTTAGTTGGCCAATTACTTTATTTCTATTTTTAGTAGAGACGGGGTCTCGCTCTTGCTGAGGCTGGTTTTGAACTCCTGACCTCGAGCGATCCGCCTCGGCCTCGGCCTCCCAGAGTGCTAGGATTACAGGCGTGAGCCACCGCGCCCGGCCCAGTTTTGCCATCTTAATGGTAGCTTGTTTATGCCAGCAACAAAGAAGCCTGGAGAGCTAGTGGCGATGAAATTGCAAAAGGCGTTTTCTAACAGCTTGTTGAGAATTGGATATTTATCCTTGCAAGAAGTGGTCCAAAGCCTGAAAGAAGTGGTAGTCAGTTGGTGGAAGGTCTGGTGAATATGGTGGATGACAGAGAGTTTCCAAGCCCAGCTTCTGTAGTTTAAGCAGCATTGTTTTTTGCGACATGTGGTCTTGCAAGAGGATTGGACTGTCTCTACTGACCAATCTTGGCTGCTTAAATCACAAGCATCCTCATCATTTTGTCCAATGGGTTGCAGTACACATCCGCTGTAATCGGCTAACCAGGTTTCATGAAGCTGTAGTGGATAATACCAGCACTGGACCACCAAACAGACACCATTAGTTTTTTTTGATGAATATTCAGTTTTGGACTGTGTTTTGGCACTTCATCTTTATCCAGCCATTGTGCCAAATGCTTGTGATTATCAAAAAGCATCCATTTTTCATCACACATAACAACACAGTGTAGAAATGGTTCACCTTCATGTCGTGACAGCAAAGAAAGGCAAGCTTCGAGACGATTTCTCTTCTGACACTCGTTTAATTCATGCAGTACCCATCTATCCACTTTCTTTACCTTGCTGATTTGTTTCAAATGGTCCAATATTATTGGAATAGTAACATCAAACCTTGCTGCTAATTCACGTGTAGTTTGAGATGGATTCGCTTCCACTACAGTGTTTTAGTTCATTATCCACTTTGGTGTCAGGTTGCCTACATGGCTCATTTTCAAGATTAAACTCACCAGAACAGAACTTCTCAAACCATCAATGTACTGTGCTTTTTTTAGCCACATCTTTCCCAAATACTTCGTTGATATTTCAAGCTGTTTGCACTGCTGCATTGGTTCCACAACAGAACTCATATTTGAAAATAACACAAATTTTTTATTTATCCATAGTTTCACAAAAATTGATGTAAAAATAAATTGGAAAGATAATCACAAGCCAAAATGTGCATTTGAAAGACTGAGAATGTAACTTCACAATAAACATAAAACAAGGAGTGTCAAAGTGACATGTCAGAGATATGAACTGTCAAACTTAGTACTTAAGGAAATCAGACATTTCATACTTAATAACCTAATATTTTTTTGCATTGACCAGCTACTATCTATTGGAGGATTTCAAAGCATTTATACTCTTTAATTAAGTTTTCTTATCTAATCTTGGGTTATATTGAGGCATACTGCAGTTACGTGATTTTTTTTTTAAAGACCCTCTGTTGAACGCTGTTCATTGGTAGAAATTTAATTTGTCTTCAACTCAAACATCACCACTCCCAGGCAGCCCTTCTTGATCACACCCAGTCTAAGGCAGGTTCTCCTAACACATGTTGACTGCATCACTTTTTTTGCATTTGTCATTTGCTGTCTTATATTACTGTCATATTGCAGTAATTACATAGGCTCCTTAGGGGCAAGGATTATGTCTTAAACTTCTTATCCCCTACAGTTCTTAATGCAATACCCCATACAAAGAAGACATTCAATAATTATTTGGTGAAGAACTGCCAAAACTAAAAACTAAGAGGACTACTTGTTCCTGTGTAGGCCATCCTTTTTGTAAGAATAAATGGGTAAAAATACAGTTAATCAGTTCTACACTATGAGGTCTATTCACTGGCAGCTTTTATCATTATGACATACCTCCCTTGATAGAAATAGTCTGGTTGATCATTCATTCATTGATTCAGCAATTTCTTGTTGAGTGCCTACAATGAAAGAATAAGATAGACACAGTTCCTGTCTTTATGGAGTTTTACTTTCTACTGGGGAGACTGACAATAAAAAATTAAACCAATACATAAAATAATTAATTACAGATTGTGATTAGTATGATAAAACAAATAAGTTGGGTATTTTGTAATAGAGATGCACCTTTCTTCTGATTTCCTCCTTTGAGGCAATTCATGAAAAGAGATTCCAGGAATAAAATAGAGCAATGTTACAAAATTGAAGTATAGCTGTTATGCATCATGTGTACATCTATAATATGAAGTTTGCACTTCTCTCCTGAGTTTGTTGGGGGAAAAGGATGAAAATATATATATATATAAACACTTTGAAAAATTAAAAATGGTTCATATATTATTACTATTATTATCTCCAGCTAGAAAAGTACACATGTAATGGTATTTAGTCAAACTTTGGCCAGCAGCTAAACCTTTCATGAGGAAAGAAAAGAGTGTTACCCTTAAAATCACTGAGTAAAGAAAATGAATGATACAGGGAAACAAGTCAGAAGTATTTGGCTTAGCTTGCAAATTGGAGGCCCATAAAACAAACAACATAAGACATGCTACATGGTATTGGTAGCTTCCTCTGGTAGCTACTACTCCCTTAGCCTCCCTGAATCTCTTTTTCAAGCCATTTCCTTCATTATCATGTATATGCTTTCATGGTGCTTGGTTGATAACTCTCTAGCTGTGTTGTATATGGTTCTTCCCAATAGAATGGGACTAATAGGAAGGCAGAATTTGGTCTCCTACTTGCTTGGTATTAATAAATTATTGATCCAGGATCTCCTGTGCATACCTTGTAGTGAAATGCACACAGTGAGTGCTCAGAAACTTTTGTAAAGCAAGTGAATTACTGCATGTATATAATGACACTTAATTTTCACTAACTTTTCTGCAGACATGGAAGTATCTATTGTGCACTGGAATTGATGGTTCGATTCAGATAGTGGATTAGAAAAAACTTTGAGACTATGAGAGGTCTGAGTCAGTGCCATGGGAAAGGTTAACTCCCTCCTTTTTAACATTCATTCATACATTAATTCAACAAATATTTACTAAGTGCTTCCTGGTTATAGTTTCTGTTCTAAGTACTCTAGGGATAGAGACTAAGAGTTGTCAAAGGTGCCTGAGACATGGCAGGGGAGATAACATGTCTACCCAAATAACTGCAATTCAAGAGACTGTGCAATAAATACTGTAGGTACCATAGAAGATCCAAGGAGACCAGTCAGTTTAGATTAGAGTGATGAGGAGGACTGGGCAATTTGTTCTCAGAGATCTCTGCACCATTAGGAGACCTGAATTGTAGTCCAAACTGTACCGTGGTGTCTTTGGGCAAATCAGTTAACCTCTGCAGGCATTAGTAAAAGGAGAAATTCGACCATCTTCAGCTCCAGAAGTCCATGATTCATGAAGAAACTGTATTTGAATCAGACCTTGAAGGATAGACAGAAAAATAAAATAAAGCCTTATTGTTTGAATGAGAGAACCTCTGCTGTGCTATGATTTCAACAGGTAGAGATAGGGGAAGTTAGAAGTGGGAATGGCAAACTCCAGAGCAAATGGGCTGCATCCACAAAGGTGTAGGTGTGGGGAAATGCAGGGTGTATTCAGGAAGCACCAAATAGTCCACTCTAACAAGGGTTACTTAATTGTAGGAGGATGAGAAGAGAGAAAACTGTAAAGGTAAATCTGCCTAATTTATGGAAGCCTTTGAATGACAGTCTAAAGTCTAATATTCAGCTTAATTGAAAGTTTTAAAAAATATAATCAGTATGTTAAATACCATCCAGTTTAGATACCATCCAGTTGACTAAATTACCTAAGCCTTTTATTCTGTGTAAGTTAAAATGTACATAATCTCAGTTCTAAGTGATTTACATATGTTAATTTATAACAACCCAATGAGAAAACGCTTATTATTGTACCTTTTTTTTTTTTTTTTTCTAGACAGAGTCTCACTCTATCACCCAGGCTAGAGTGCAGTGGTGTCATCATAGCTCACTGCAACCTCATACTCCTGGGCTCAAGTGATCCTCCTGCCTCAGCCTCCCTAGTGGCTGGGACTATAGGTGTACACTTTTTATTTTTTGTAGAGACAGGGTCTCACTCTTGCTCAGGCTGGTCTCAAACTCCTGACCTCAAGCAATCCTCCCACCTCAGCCTCCCAAAAATGCTAGGATTACAGATATGAGCCACCATGCCTGGCCTTTTTTTTTTTTTTTAAGAGACAGAGGCCCAATCATAGCTCACTGCAACCTTGAACTTGTAAGCTCAAGCGATTCTCCCTCTTTATCCTCCCAAGTAGCTGGGATGACAGATATGCACCACCATGCCCAGCTAATTTTTAAAAATTTTTTTGTAGAGATGGGGTCTTGCTATGTTGCCCAGGCTGGTCTTGAACTCCTGGTCTCAAGCAATCCTCCCACCTCAGCCTCCCAAAGCACTGGGATTACAGGTGTGAGCTACCATGGCCAGCCTTATTATACCCATTTTATAGATGAAGAAATAGAGACATAGAATGGTTAAGTAACTTTCTCAAAGTCATACATCTAGTAAAGTGCCAGGGCTGGAATTCAAACCCATTTGTTATAACTACCATAGAAAACTTATTAGTGCTATCTTAATTTTTCTCCCTTTAAAGTCACACAATATCTAAAAACATATGTAAAAATCAAAAGATTGAGTAAAATAAAACCAGTACCAATCAGCCATTTTCAAAGTATAGTAAAGGCACTTTTACCCAACCCCTGTCTGAGCAAAAGTTTACTTTTTTTCATCAACAGCAGCCCGTCACTATCATTATTTAAGAAAACTTAACTGTTTACCAGAATATATTAATAACAATGCTGCTTTTTAAAAATCAGATTGTGGGTTGTGTTTTCTAAAGACTACAACCATTTTTGAAAAACACAAATATCCCAGAAATTCAAGAGGGGAAATTGTTTCAGCTAAGTCAAAGAGGAAGATACCCACAATTTTCCAGATTCTACAATTTTGGAGCTGTCAGTAGTCCCTCAGGCAGATGATTTCCTGAGCATAAAACTGTTCCCCAAGAAGGAAGGAGAGTCAGGTCACTCCTTCCTCATGTGCCCAAATTCTGAAAGTAAAGGGGTGCATCCTCTCTCCAACCTCTGGCCTGAGCAATGACTTTGTATAGAGTTACTACTTCTGGAAATCTTCTGTTTCCATTATCTATGATTATGGTCCAGGTTTTAGACCCATGGACAAATGGAAAGAATGCGGGCATCATCTTGGAGGTCCTAGGAGAAAGAACAAAAGCCCATGACACTATTCAGCATTTTTATTTTGTTTGTAACAAGTTGTAACTAATTACTTGACCCATTTTCCCTGTGAAAGCATCTTCTCCTAAGCAGAGCTTCATGCTTTTTGCTAGGCAGTTGGGTCCTTTCTGAGTCTAGCCAAACCCCCTTCAGTGAGCTCTCCGACCTTCCTTTTCTATACAATAACTGTGTATCATCAGCAGAGTTTTCGGTTTTCTTCCCCCCTACCAACTTCTAAATGTTTGCTGAAATGAACCCTTAACAGGAAGTAAACTTGCCTGGCATGGCCCAGCTGTGAGTGAGGCTTGAGTGAGAGGTATTTATGACCTGACAGGAAGATAAAGATAAAGATAAAGATGAAGCTGACTCGGTGGCTGTTAGCAAGGGGAGAAGGAAATGTTTATGACCCCATCTGCTGGCGTTTCAATAGGATAGAACTGCCTTTATGGCGTCAATCTCCCCTGTGACTTCCTTCCATTTGGGGAGTGATATCTTATTTCAAGATGTTCCCACCGAACACACTGTTGTCCCCTTTGTTTAGGGGCAAGGGAGGAAGGAAGGACTTTGTTACTGGAATGTGGGGATGGGGCAGTATTTATGGTTATGACTCAAGCTGGAGAAAAGGCTTCATTGGAGTTGATTGTATAGTCCAGGAAAACTGCTGTGCATTCTGCTACTTCCTTAAACGTTATCCACACTGAAAGCAGAACCGGGTTAGCTCTGGTCATTATCAGGCATGAAGGCTAACCATTTTCTAACACTATTATAACTAGAATTGTGGTAGCTTGATTTCCTTGCCCACTGTGGGGGAAAATAATTTCTGTTTTGTTAGTTCCTTGTTTCTTGTCTATTTAACTTCTCTTATTTTTCTTCTCCTCAACTTTTTTCTTTCTTTCTCTTAGAGGAGAGGACACCTAAAACCAACAGGTGCAGTTCAAAATCTATGTACTTGCAGCAAAAGCAGAATGAAATAATCCCTTTCTTAATACTAGCCCAGGTTAAGAGAATCTACAGGTAGGTCGATAGTGCTTTGTGAGGTAATACAGTTTTAAAGTGCCAAAAATATAGGAATGGTCTTAAAATAGTTCATGTATCATTGGAACCTGTGCTTTATTTATATTAATGGTATTCATTTTACTGCCAAACAAGTATTTATTCCTCCGTTTTATTTGTGCTTCCTCCAGGCCTGTTAATACAGATTAAATTTTATATTAAGTTGTTCAAATAATCAGCATAATATATGTAAATCAGAGACTTTAACTTTTTTGGCACTATCTGTGGGGATATATGTGACCACATCCAACATGGCCTTTTTTTTTTCTTTCCAAAAACAAGGTTTCTTTTCCTTTTTAGTGTTGAGATCCTATTTCTAAAAGATAAACTGTTTGCCAAATTATATATGTGAAAAACTCAAAATGCCAAAAGAAATGACTTTTCTGTTGCCATTGGGTTTGTTTGATTTAAATAACAGAGGGAAGAATTTTTGTTTTAGGGTAAATCTCCCAGTGATGAGCTTATATATCTCTGTAAGGGCTTATCTTCATTTTTTCTAGGGGAGGGGGGAATCCTGGAAGACAGGGAGGAGAAAGATGGCTTGCTCAAGCATTTTTCCCTAGAGAATTCCATAGTAATATTTTTCTTAAACGGGAGAGTCCTGTAGCTAAGATGGGCAAATTAGTTATAATGTTTGTATCTGATTACCTAAAGACTAGAAGGTAATAGTGTGTGACCAGTTACATTGTACATCACAGCCCAGGTATAGTCAGTTCACAAAATGGAAATATTCTGGTGGCAATGTCCCTTCAAGGAATTAGCGCTATCACTGAAATAAAACTTCATATAAATATTGAACATCATAATGCTAAGAATTGACCCTTGATTTGTACAGAAGTCCCCCCCAGAAATATTCTACCATTCCTTCTACAGTACAAGTCCAAGTCTTGGAATGTTCAGTAGGCCAGTAAGTCCGATCCCAACCATGTTTATTCAGTGTGGTTCCTGAGAACAATTTGGTAGGCCTACTAAGGGAGATCCTATCACACCTGCAATATTCTGAGACTTTCTTTTGAGCTACAGGTTATCAGGTGGCATTCCTATTAAGAAAGGTTCAAACCATATCATCAAATGGTTCAAACCACATAACCTCTTGTCTTAGGAGTTAAGCTAGCTTTCTAACCCTTCCTTGCAGTGGTTAACTCCACTGAGAAGCTTTCTATCAGCAATAATAGCTTCAAGGTGGGAAATAAAAAATGGAGAGTGTTTAAATTGTTAATGGGTTTCATGTTCTTGTCACTGTTGAGGGTTTGTTCTCTTTTATAAACTCATAGTTTTTGGTTGACATTGCTTTTATGCGAGCCATCAGCCAGTTGGTGATGGTGTTGCTGTGTTAGACCATTACTGCCGGATTGTATTTGCAGTAAAGAAGGAGAATGGAGGCTGTAAATCTGCAACTGGAGATTTAGGGCTCTGTTACTCTGCAGTTTAGGCCCATGTGCTGGAGAGTCCATTCTCCTTCGGCAGAATTATACCCTGCAAACACGCCTTCCCAGGCACTGATCGACGACGTTCATTCCCTGGGCTACCAAGGCACTTAATACGGCTAATTCAGTTAAAGAAGCCGGAGGGGTGAGGTGGATGAGCCTCTCTCGCTGCTGGAAGCCAGATGCCAGGCAGGTTAGGAATATTGCTTTATCCCTTCCCCCAGGTAAAGCTTGGAGGAGAAGCAGTTACTGCAAACACAGAGTAAAATAATAAGAAAATGCTTCTAGTGTGGTTGGACTCAGTTCTCCTTCAAGCAGGAAATGGTGCCTTAACTCAACCTCATTAACCCCTTTAATACAAAGCCCATTATCAGGAATATTCAGGAAGCACATTCTTTTAGAATTCAGGATGTGTCAGGAGTCTTGATATCTTGACATCATTTTACAAAACTATTATTACCAAAGAATAGAAGGCAGAAGAGTCAGTGCTTTTGGGACAGGTAACTAAAACTAGAAAAAACTCCCAGTTTTTTCCAGCCTGTTGATTTTCAAAATAAACAGTTTGGAAGATAATATTTGTTACTGCTGGGTTCTGAAATATTTTGAAAAGACATCAATATTAAATATACTTAGAATTGCTTTATTAATCACATATCATTTCTACCACTAGATGTTTTATGGTGACTAGAATGCTGGAATGTTTCTTTGGCTGGCAAAAGTTTTAAGCATGGTTTTAGATTTGTTTTGTTTTGCTTTGTTGGTTCTTCCCCAGAGAGGAAGAATGTTAAATATAGACTCATCTGCGTGATCCATCTGAGGCATCTGGGTCTGCTTTCTGTGTCATCTGTGGCACAAATGTGCATGATTTAACCACACAACTATGGAACCAGCATTGGCCTATTAAGACTTCAGATGATCTGTTCATGAGCTGTCAGCCCAAATTGAGCTTGAAGCCTGCTGTAAAAGATCTAATTTTCATAATTATCTAGAACCTTCACACCCTCCTTCCCCTCAGTACTACCCACCTCCACACATGCACACAGAGGAGTAAACACATACATATGGACACAGAGGCGCAGGGCAGCACTGTCCCTGGAGATTCATCAGGCCCCTTGCCCGAAAATGCACCGAGTTCATCCAGGGGTCAGGCCTGGCTTTGACTTCCTGTTTGAGGAGCCCCATGTGTGGTGTTCCAGCATCGCTAGAGGCTAGTGATGACTAAGTAACCTTTTCACACTATAGCCTCCCACCAAGAAACAAGGTCCCTTATGATCCTGGACCTGGAGTGATTAGGGCACAACAAATACCTTTTTAATATATAAGGTGGAACTAATGCCAATAGAAATAGCACTTTACTGTCTTGTGGCCTCACATTTATAAAAGGAGGATAGAGCTGTTGTCTTTGAGGATGAAGAATTTTAAAGGCAACCTGATTTAGTCCCAGAGTACACTAGGGACTTTGATCATTTAGCCATTGCTTAAGGCTACCTTCGAGCTTTACCTGACCCTGGTCGCCAAAGGAAATCATCATACTGTGTATGGAGTTCAGCTGGTAATGTCTCTCTAGGTAACCTGGCTTGAAATGTGGACCAGTGGGAATAGGGCAGCACTTTCAAGTTTAACCCTTTGCAGCACTGGATAAATAATACACCCTTCAGGATTAGGTCATTCTGATGTCCCTCCAGTAATTCTGCTGGAACCGCACAATAAACCATTTGGTTTCTGGACATATATTGCCCATGTGTTAAGGGTGGCCAGGCAGCACTTTACTAGGTTCTTCTCGTACAACCTCAGGTTTTTGAGGCTACTGAAGCTTAAATTCCTTGTCTTAACATGGGACAATTGTCTTTCTACGCTGGCTGTCAATTGTCTTTGCCCTCAAAGGGCATTTGCTGCAACTCAGGGTTCTACAGTTAGAATAAGGGGAGTTATTTCCTGTCTTCACCATTCTTTTGCTTTTTTTTTTTTTTTATCACGAGCAGAGACTGAGTACATTACTCAAACCTTGGCTTTTCCCTGAAGTCCGTTGTTTACAGAGAGACATTTGGGTCCCTGGGGCTCACTCCCATAAAACCTTATTATCATATATTTCAAGGCATAAACTTCAGTTGTCAGCTCAGGAGCAGTTTTGAAAGCCCTGGCTGCTCTTGGTTTTCTTCTGCTTCACTCTGGTTTATTTTTCTTTCAGCTTTGGCTTTTTTCCCCCTTTTCTCTCATCTCTAGCAATGCTGAGCTCCAAGCTGGCTCGCTCCTTATTCCACTAATTAGACAAGAAGTCCAGAGAGGCCATTATTAGATTCTGAGAATCTTTATCAGAGCCCATTATGGCCTTAAATACTGCACAAACATTTTCCTAACTGAACCCATGAACATTTCAGCTGATCCATCCTTGGTCTTTAGCATTTCCTTCTTTTGTACCTATAGAGTTATGTTACTGATGATAGAGGTTCTTAACAGCTTATTTTTCTTTGTATTAATTTTCCTAGAGGCAGTGATTCAAGTTCATTCTTTCTTTCTCTCTCCCTATCATTCTAATTACTGTTTGTGGGGGTGGAGGGAGTCTGAGAAGCCTGCTTTTCCTTGGTGGGATATGTGTGAGTGTGTGTAAATGTCATATGTATTAATGTCACCAGTGAGTAGGATTCATGGTTGCCTGTTTTTCTCTCATTTTCTTTACAGAGCCAGGGATTATATGTATGGATCAATGGTCTCCCTTTTCTTTCAATGGAAGAATAATCCTGCATTATAATATAGTAACTGCAAAAGAAAGCTCTTTTTCTGTTTCATTCTTTTCTTTCTTAATTCACTGTCTAGTGAGTTTCTGATTGACTCACAGACCAATTAAAGTAAAATTTAATGGAAGAATAGATTAACTCCCTGAGGTTTCCCTACCATCCATCACATTTTTATAGCAGGAGCTGTGAGGAAGCTCATAACTTCATGCTGTGAATGTGATAATAAAGAGGGCACGGAGAGGATTCCGATTTACTGCCGGGCTGATGTTCGCCAGGACAGAATTTACTGCCCAATCCCCTTCCCCTTTTTATTCAGGAGGAGGTCACTAGATGTGCCCTCGGCCTGGGTCTCAGATACTGAAGGGCAGATTGTCAGGTCGAGATTCTTTCCCTTTAATTAGGGTGGCAGGGGGAGGGACTGTGAATTTCATTGTCCAGAGATGGATATTGTGTTCAATTCATTTCTGTCTTCAGGAAGCGGTCACCCCAAGTGTTCATATTTTTAAGGGTGCATTTGATTTGTTACTATTCACTAGCAGAGAAATTCAGAAGGCCAGATATATCTGTTTTTGAGTCACTAAGTCATTTCCTTTTATATACAAGCTTTTCCAAATAATTAATGATCCCTCTCTCTACATCTTCATAGTTATCATCAATAATGTCTTCTTTTGGGCATCTTTCATATGAGGATCTCAAAGCACTTCATAACCATTATTTTAATTTTTTTGATAGGTCCAGAATAACCTACTAACCTTCCAAACATTTTGCCAGTGCACTGTTTCTCTAACTCATCTAAACAATAAAGTGTAACAATGATCACAATATAGTAGTAGCCATGTAATTGAAGCTCCATACCCATGCCAAAGATACTTATTTTTCAGGCTTTGAGTATTTAAACCTATGTCAAGTTTCATGACTACATTAAATAATCTCTTTTTTCCCCAGAAGCTTGGTGAGACAGAATCAATATTTAAAAATCATGTTCAACAGATTTTCCTTGAAGTCAAAACACGTCTGAACCAAAGTCATCATCTACCCTTTCCTTCACCAACTCACTCTTCTTCATGTATGAAAAATCTTAGGAATGGGCCCATCCTGCCAAGTGTTGTGGGTTGGAAGATTGGGAATGGTCCTAGATTCTCTCTCTCCTGTACAACCAACATATCATTGGTCACCAAACCCATTGCCTCTTCCTTTTCAGTGTCTCTTGAATCCATTCCTTTCTCTCTAGTCTCTTGCCTTAGTTCAAGGTTCTCATGGTCTCTTTGTTGGACTGTTATGATCGTTTTCCACTGATCTCACTGTCTTCACTCTCATCTTCCTCCAATCCTTCCTCAATGCTAATAAAAGAATAATCCCCTAAAATTCAAATTTTGATTTTACTGCTAAAATATTCAAATGGCCTCTCATTGCTTACAGCATAAATTTAAATGTTGTAGCATAGCTTACACAACCCTTAGTAAGGCAGCGTAGCTTCATGGCCTAGAGAAGTGATTCCTAGGTTTGCAAAAGTATCATGGGATTGCCAATTTCCATTTTGACAAGAACATTTTTAAAATCACTACCACTTTCTATCAATATAATTTTATAAAAAGAAATATTTTGATGTCAGAAATAGAAATAACATAAGATTAGAATAAAGTCTCATATTGAATAACTATATAACTTTATGGGAAAAATCATTATATAGTCCTTATTTTTCTTATTTTACTATAGCTGTGAAAAACTTTATGATGTTCTCTTATTGTATTTGGGAACCTAGACTGATTAGGGCACAAGAAATGTCTTTTTAATGTATAAGTAGAACTAATGGTGGGTAAGTAGATGGTTTCTGGAGTCAGAAAGAACTAGGTATTAAATCCAACTTCACGACTTGATAGTTGTATGGTCATGGGTGAGTTACTTACCCTCACTAAATTCAAGTTCCTCTATCTGTAAAATAATAGATATAATGATAGTACCCATGTCTTACTGTTGTTTTGAAGATTACATGATATAATGAGTATAAAGTGCTTGGCCCAGTGCCTGGCACACAGTGAGTACTTGACAATATTAGGTATTACTATTATGACTTCCTGGTCTCATCTCCTTTAAATTAATACAAATAAAAATAAACTCACTCTCCTATTACTCTTCTATAAGAAACCTATGTCCACAGATATGACTTACCAAGTATGAAACACACTCTTGCACACCTTATCAGGTGCTTTTCTCTTTGCCTGGATTCCTGTTCCTTCCCCTTGTATGTCTGGTGAGTTCATACTCTTCAAGATTCAGCTCAAACTTCACAGTCTCACTTAACATCCTTATTTGTCCCTCCTTCTCCTTTGGCAAACAGTCTTCCATGGTCTCATAGCATTTTGTGGATTGCCAAATGCACACCACGTACTTTAAATTTCTTTAATTTCATTAAGTGATTAAATAATGCAGTATTATAGAGAAATTTATATTTGGGGTTGATCACTTTTTATTCATTAATATAAGGAATATTTATTGAGAACCTAGTGGTGCATAAACCTCTGCATAGTGTGTGTATTCCAATAGTAGCAACACAATATTCAAGATTTGGAAACAGGTAGTCTCCTCTGTGCTCCTAAAGAATCTGGTAAAAGGCTTAATACAAATGATAATTTGCATTATAATTGTTTACATTCTTTCCCCTTCCCCTCCAGACTGTTCCTTGAGGGCAATTATTTCACTCATCTTTGTCTCTCCAGTATCTCAAACTTTGAGGGTAGTCAATGTATATTTATTGAATAAATAAAGGAATATCAGAAAGCATTCTCAATTTTAAAGGGCTTTACTTAACCTTATTAACTCTATGTATGAGTGTAATATTGTCCCTTGACTTTGAAGTGATACCATCATCCCATCCAGTGTAACTATTTTTAAAAAGCCCACCATCTTTTCTGGTGAGGCCACATGAATTTTATCCTTCAAATTGTCTCTGCAACTCCATCCAAAAGCCTGGGGTGGTTTCCCTCTTAAATCATGAACCATTCTAAGCCATTTCTCCAAAAAGGCAAGTGTGATCCCTTCAGCTACATACCAGCCTGTTGTAGGAAAAACAGATCTTCTAGTATTTTATGGTGTGTCTGACTATAAGTCTGTGATGAGTAAATCCCAGGGGTAATAGCTATAGTTGCTTGTCCAAGTGCACACAATATTTGCTTCTGGGTGATGTTATTCTGGGAGTAGAATAGCATCATACACTTGCAAAGAGTGTGTTCTTAGCACCATAAGTTGGATTTGGGAGGTCATCCTGCCATCTTCAGTTTTGTTGCCCTACTGAAAGCTGTGTTTCATGGAATTAAACATTCCTCTAGTGATGCTTGCTCCACCTTAATACATTATGTAGCAACATCTTGGATATTCTGCTGTTGTCCACTTATCGCAGTTACCTTAGCACAGGATGAAATGACTGCACTCTGCACTCCAGAGTTTGGTTGTAGTTGATCTTGTTCTGCAGTTTGCTACTAAATGGAGTCTATGAACAATATTGATGAACTCACTGGAAGAATGAAAGCTAACTTTTGAGACTGTTCAAACAACAATCATGTGGCAAGTTAGGACAGTTCTTTACTTTATGGACCTTCAACTGTCATGATGCTTAATGCCCCATGGTCACATATTCTGTGATGCTCCTTAAGTGTATACATTTTATTCATTTCTCACTTTCTTTGTGGGTCGCTGCCACCTCTCTCTCCTCATGTTCTTTTGCTGCTCATTTATCTTCTATATATCAACAATACCAGATATTCCCTATTTTTCACATCTCTTTTTTCCCATCTTTTGTTCCTTTATTCTATGAAAACTCCTATTCATCCTTCAAAACCCAGCTCAGTCTTTGTCTCTTCAGGGAAGCCTTCACACATACACATAAGGAAAAAACTTGGCCAGGCGCAGTGGCTCATGCCTGTAATCCTAGCACTCTGGGAGACCGAGGTGGGCGGATTGTTTAAGCTTGGGAGTTCAAGACCGGCCTGAGTGAGACCCTGTCTCTACTAAAAAAATAGAAAGAAATTAGCTGGACAACTAAAAATATATGTAGAAAAAATTAGCCGGGCATGGTGGCGCATGCCTGTAGTCCCAGCTACTCGGGAGGCTGAGGCAGAAGGATTGCTTGAGCCCAGGAGTTTGACTCAAAAAAAAAAAAAAAAAGGAAAAAGGACAAAAAGAAAAACTTAACATTTCTTGAGCTCCTCTAGGAAACTCATACCAGAAACTATTAATATATTTGATACTTTTTACAAATCTTACTCTGCTTAATCCTCACAAAGCATTTCAAAATAAGTGTTATTCCATTTTCAAAACATAAAAGCAAGGCTAAAAATAGTTAAAATATTTTCTCCAAAACTTTATGGCAAGCAATTGAAATATTCATGATTTAAACCAGAGTCTACATGATTTCAAAACTGATACTTGTTCTGCCACGCCATGCCACTATACATCTCCTTTATCTGTTTTGTATTAATGCATGTCTGTAATTTTGTTTTTTACTCATCATATTCTATTGTGTCATTCATATACTGTCTTTCCTACCAAAAAAAAGCTCCGTGAAGATAGAATTTATTTCTTATTTATCTTGGTATCCCCAGGGTTCTCAGAACATTACCTGACACATAACAGATGCTGAATAAAGGTTTGCAGGATTGAATTGTATTTGATTAAAATTGAATTGAACTGAGCAACATATTGCCTTGAATTTCAGAATTTTGCATTTCTGATGATGCCTTGGGCTCCAGATGCCATTTCCCTCATGCCAGGTGACATGTGACCTCAGTTTGCTTCACAGTTGTCCATGTCTTAGACCAGTATCAACTTCATCCTAAACAATTGCCTATCTTCCCATTAATGTGACATAGTCATTAGCATATATAAGTTCCTAGAGAACTGTCTTCTATCTCATGTATTTATTATAGTCAGTGGAGTATACTCAGTCTTTTAGGAATAATTAAAATATTCTGTGACTCTAATTAAAGTAGTCTGGATAATTTTAAGAAACCTATATATAAGAACAAGCTGAGTGCTGACATCAAGTTAATTGTGTTATTTTTAGTGGAGCTATCATTGGAGACAGCAGCGTGGCACCCAATGCCTTTTTAAATTCTCATATCTGAATATAAAATGTTAAATAACAAGCATCTTGAGCTCTTAAGAGGAAAGGCATTAAAGCATAAATAAATAAAGCTGTTATGAAAACTTAGAAAATTATCTAAATGCACTTGAATAAGAAGCCATGTAGTTATTAAATTGCTAGCTATGAAGATAAATGCCCTTAACACCTTTTATTGCCAAAAAACAAACCACCACACTACTTGGAACTCTTGTCATGTAAGGGCAGGGGAGGCAGAGAGAGAAGCTGTTGGGTTTGCATTTGTGCCACTCTAAGTAATACTATTTTGCCCATATTTTATACAATTGATACAATAAAATTTTGTAGTATTATATTTGATCTTTTAAAATTATAAACTGTTCTTAGTTTTACTAGAAGTCAGAATTTGTTCTGTTCTTTCTAGTCCTATCACCAAACCTTGGCCAAACAAGGAAGACATAGTCTAGCAAAACTACACGTTCTAGCACTGCCATGCTTTCTCTTTTGTTGTAAAGAGTTATCACCGTTTTCTCTTAATATCTTCCTTCATTTAAGATTGAGAGAAGCTCCAACTGAACATTGAAACCCATTGTGAAGCAGCGCTACTGTATTTTCTGTAGCTGAAATAGAGTTTCTTTTAAATGGGCTGCCCAGAACTGGTGATCTCCCCAGATTGTGGTACCCATTAGCCACTACTGCTGCAGAGTTCCCAGTGGAGGTGGAGCATTTCTTTTGTAAAATGTGCTCAGGAAACACTCACCAAACCAAGCTTCTCTAGTCTCTTATTTTTCCCTGTGATCAAGAACACCAAAAATGCATCACTTGAAAACAATCCAGGTACAATGACTTACACAAGAGCACAATCATGGTTCTGGGTATCCACTAGGAATCCTGATTCTGGATTATCTGAGAACCTACGAAAAGGAAGATCAGGAAGTGAATTTATTTGGACATAATAGAACTGTTGGTTGGGTTTTATAGGCTGAAGTTCTGGAGTTAATCATTATTCTGCAGAATCCTGAATGATGTTGCTTGTAGCTTTCCTACACAGGCAGCGTCCCCATGGGAGCCCTACTAACGGTCTTTTGTCAGGCACTATCAGCAGTATTGAGCCAACCTGAGCACCCTATTATTAATCCTTTTCTCCTAGTGACATGACAGCGATCGATGTCTGAACAAGCTATTGAAACTGTAGCAATCAAGTGGACTCCAGTTAATCCAATGGGATACTTACTCAGAGCCTACGGGAAGGACGGGATTTTTTCTAAATCCATGCTGTTCCCATATCCATACACTTTATGCTGCCATAATTTGGGTAAAGATTAATATTTACCCAGGTCTGTGAAATACACAGTGGAGCCCTCACCGATGACTCAAATGCATTCATATCACCTTTGCTGCCATCTGTTACTTCTGTAAATATAGAAACTGGTGATCATTATATAAATATTTGTGCCTATGTAAATGTAAAGCAAGAGCATTGAAACATTTACATGGAAAGGTATCCACCTGGTGATATTTTTGGACTCGGAGAAATCAATCAGCAATTACAAAGAGTAGTATATAGAACACAAGACTATCAGATTTCCTGTCCCTTATTTCAGATGGAAAGAAGTCTAAAATGGTGGTGCCCAACCTGGTTGTGCCTACAGATTTCTGGATCCCATCCCCACAGATTATGATTCACATAATCTGGGATGATACCCAGAAACCTGCGTTTTTAAGTTCCAAAGTCACTAGCCTCAAATAGCAGTTTTCAGTCTATGTTCCAAGGTGCTTTAGGGCTTCCTATATTGTTTGTAGGGTGGGGGAAAGGAAGACAAGAGGGAAGAAGACCAGGAAGGAGAGATCTGTTCTTAGCTTTGCTAGTGAATGCCTCACTTTTGGCAACTCACTTTAGCTTCTTGACTTCGGTTTCTCTGATTATAAAATCTGTATCAGTAATTTTATGCCTTTATTTCTTTTATGTAGGTATTTTGAGAAGAATGAATACAAGAGTAAAGAGAGAATAAGTAATTATAGAACATAAAGCCAAATTCCCAGTCAGTGTAGGAATCTATTAACATGAGGTCATACAGTCCCTGCTTAACCCTGCAGTGAGGTGGGGCTTCCTACCCCATGGCTACCATTGCTCCCCAGGTCTGGGGAAGGGGGAGCTCTCCAGGGTCTGAAGGATCTTTCTCATGCTGAGCTTAACCCTCCCTTTCATTAGCTTCTGCTCAGGGGTCCTAGTATTCCCACAACTCCCTATTTCTATGGGACAGACCTACAAATATCTGTGGACAGTTATCAGGTCTCAGGCTAAAATACCTTACTTTCTTAAAGTTCCTTGATTAACTCATTTTCTGAAACCCTCTTACCTATGTAAAGTATTTGTGTAGTACACTTCCTCAGACAATGCAAGTTGTTAAGTTAATTTGCTTTTGCTTTCTGCACCTGACCTTTTCTGTTTTTCACTCAGCCCTCATTCTACAGCATGGGTTTGTGGGGTTTTTCGCAATATATGCTTATATAACAGCTACTGCAATAATTTCCACCGCACTTTCAGTTGTTTCCGAAATAATGGTATGGTAATGAATGGATTACTGATCTGAAAGAACACTTAGTGTGAAGATGCCTCTCAAACATAGCTGCATGGCAGAATCGTTTAAGAGAGTTTATAAAATGTGTGAATTTCCAATAACTTGACCCAGAAATTCATTCTGAGATCCAGTGGAACAGGGGCGAGGCTCTGGAAGTATCTTTAAAATGTCCAGGTGATGCAAATGCAGCTGGTCTGAAAACCACTGTGTACACTAAATTGAAAACACTATGGTTTAAAGAGACTGTGACAGCCAGGCATGGTGGCTCACACCTGTAATCCTGGTATTCTGGAAGTCCAAGGTGGGAGGATTGCTTGAGCTTAGGAGTTCAAGACCAGCCTGTGCAAGAGCGAGCTCCCATCTCTACTAAAAATAGAAAAATTGGCATGTGCTTGTAGTCCCAGATACTTGGGAGGCTGAGGCAGGAGAATCACTTGAGCCCAGGAATTGGAGGTTGCAGTGAACTGTGATGATGCAACTGCACTCTAGCCCCAGCAGCAAGAGTCAGACTCTGTCTCAAAAAATAAAATAAAATAAAATAAAATTGCCAGGCGCGGTGGCTCACGCCTGTAATCCTAGCTCTCTGGGAGGCCGAGGCGGGCGGATCGCTCGAGCTCAGGAGTTCAAAATCAGCCTGAGCAAGAGGGAGACCCCGTCTCTACTATAAATAGAAAAGCAATTAATTGGCCAA
>CAUYPO010013779.1:0-15929 GCA_963574435.1 Cheirogaleus major
GATCCAGTGTAAATGCGGATCTCTTGCGTGTGGTTGTCTGCCCTCTTCACTTCTCACCCCGAGAGCCGCGAGCCAAGAGGTCAGCCCTACTCCGCCATTTTTTCTCTCCCTCTCTCTCTCTTTATATATATATATACATATGTATATGTGTGTGTGTGTGTGTGTATAAAGTACTTACAGAAATATTTATTGGAACTTTGCTTTTAAATATCAACAGGCAGAAAAAATCTTAATGTTCATTAGTAAACTAATGATTAAATTATCGATGTATATCTGCACAGTGAAATAGTATATAGTTTGTTTTTCAAAAATGAGTCAACTCCTCATGTGCTAACATAGAAAGTAAAGATATATACTTTTAAGTGTGGAAAAATAACCAAGGGGTTAGAACAGTGAGCATATTAGTCATTTAATTATACACATATACATGATAGCATAAGAGTGTTTCTAAATATTTTACTGTTAAATTATTGCAAATTAAATAATTGATTGCTTCTGGGCATGAAGCTAGATGATCTGAGATCTGAAAGGAGAATTACATGTCATTGTACAGTTACTTATTTGAGTGTTTAAAACTATATGCATGGATAGCTTTTTTAGTTAAAAAAAACCCACAAACTTGAAAAAATTCAGATTAAACACTGGATAGCATTGCTGCTATAACTTTAATGTCTGGGAGAAAATAAGGTGGGTGTCACATATTGGTCATATATGTGGCACATACTGTAATATATTGGTTTTGACAAAGTGCAGATAATGACCTAGTCTGGTTTTAAGTTGTTCAAACAAGCCATCATCAAGAATGAAACAGAAGAGCTGAGGCTTTTTTTTTAAAGAAGCTTTGAATCATCTGTGAAATATGCCCATTGGTAGACTTCAATCATCAGAAGTTCCTGCAAAGATCAGCTAAGAGGGAGAAAGAAACTAACAGCCACTTACAGAAGGCATGGCTAGGAACAAACACCGGCACTTTACATGGATCCATGCATTGCCTCAAAAAGCTTATATAAATTCAGGAATTAGGTTTTGCCCTAGGAAAATTGAAAAGAAGTCAAACAATATCTCTACATTTTTTGGTTTTGAGTATGATGTGAAAGACACATAATAAACAAATAAGACTGTGACAGTTATGATAAATGTTATAAGGAAAAGAAAATAATGCCAATGATTTAGGAGAGTGTGTGTGCGTCTGCATGTGTGTGTGTGTTTGTTGGGGATGGCAGACCTCAGAATTGCTTTGTTTGTCATTAAAATAATAAGAAATTCTTTAAAACATCCAACATTGTTTAGAAGGCCTCCTCCTCAAAAGCTGGACCATATGAAGCTTACATACGATATTCATTAAGACAGAACTTGGCCTGGCATTTTTTTAAAAAGTTCTTTCTGACAATGAACTAAGAAACTAAATCAAGAAATCCAGTATATATGTTGGAAGACAAACTGTTTCTGGCATTAAGGTCTACATCTTAAAATGTTGTAGGACAATGTGAAAATAAACACATACAAATGACCCCAAGATTCTGAGAGGCAAAAATGCCCCCAAGTCCCACTGGGATTCTTGCGCAGTTTGTTAGGACACTCATAAATGGTCTATGAAATGATGCGGTTTTCTCAAAAGATGCTACAAGCGAGCTATTCCATCAGCCCTAGCGGGACCACAGCGCTGCCGGGCTTCACTGGCTGAGTGTATAGACAGCGGCACTGAAAGTGGGGCTCCACGGTGCCCTAAAGTAACACAGCGACAACACAACTCAGCATGGTAACAGCTACTGTGGCGAGGTACTTCCCAGACACAAAAACATTTAAACAGAAATCACTCTGGCAAGGGTATTATTACTCCCTTTTTAAAATAGTAATAATGAGTCTTAGGGAAGTTCACTAGCTTCCTCAAAATAAGGCGGTTGGCAGATGACAGAACCAGGCTTTGAAATAGGTCTATTTGGTTCTAAGCTCTATGCGCTTTATTTAGAACTTGAAAGACAGAAAGGAAAAAGAAAACGGAGATGGACAGGGACAGGGAGAAGGAGAGGAGACAGAGGGAGGAAGATAAGCAAAGAAAGGAAGGACATTTATGCATGTGTATGACTTTTTCTTTTTTTTTGTACACAGATGCTTTGGGACCAGATCATTCTTAAAAGAGTATAGTGGATAATGGTATAGGTGGTGGAGTCAGAATTAATAACTGCAACTAGAATCTTGGTTCCAACATGAGTTAATCTGCCATATAAACTTGAGCAAGTCACTTAAACTTTCTGAGCTCAATTTTATCACCTGAAATATCATGGAACAGCACCCACTTCCTAGAGTTGGGGTGATATTAAGCAAAATTTATAAAGCCTTTAAAATTGTTTTGAGTGCTACAAAACCATGAACATGGTTTGAACCATGAACAAAATTTCCTATTCAAAATACTGAATTCAAAACACTCAAACTCTCAAAACACCGAACAAAATATTTTATGAATTACAATAATAATAATAATAGATATGCATGAAAATTTGTCAGGAACTGCTTTAGAGAACAATATGATATAACATGGCATGTCTGAAGATTTACTAGGGAATTGCCTCAAATAGAAGAGCATGTTGCAGTTAGAAATGGTTCTTTTGAGCAAAATTTTTAGACAGATCAGAGATTCAAAAGCGAAAGCCACAAAAGGTGACAACACTACAAATGGTTGCTCCAGCCATAAAACACAGCACATCCTGATGGGACAGGGTGCTGGCGAAACCCATCTCCTCTGCTTCTAGCACAGCCAATGCCTTTTCCTTTTCCTCAAGAGCCTTTTCCTGCTTTACTGGGATGACATAAAAAAAATCTTACTGGAAAATCTAAAGATTGTGAAATGTGTTCAAGACCTTAATCTTTAAGTACTAAAGAATGCCAATTTGTTCTAGCCTTTATCTTATCTTGCATTTGCAATTTACTTCAGCACATTTCAGTAATTAAAAATAGCAATAACTCAATGCCCTATATGACTCTGAGCTGAAAAGTTTGTATAAAATCTAATGTTATTTAAAAATAAATACAAATAGAGGAGATATTCTTATTTCTTCTGGAAACTATTTTGGCTTAATCAAGGTAATCATTTAGTTTAGATGCCAAAGAATGTATTATCGAACTCTAATCAGATTTTCATTTATTTTATTGTTGTTGTGACTGAAAGGTAAAGAAAGTGTGTGCCCTAGCAAAAGTGTGTAACACCGTGAAAGAGAAATGCAGGCTTGCAGGCCTTCATTTTCAACAAGCTGACATCCACAGTCACGTGGGCGATCAGAACTGCTAAAGACGTTGCCAGAAAAGAAAACTTCAAAGGAAAGCTACAAAACAACTTTAATTAATTAAAATGTTCTTTCTTCATCTTTGTCTCCAGTGCCTCTTGGACAGAACCGAATGGAGAAACAAAGAACAGTCTGTATTGTTGGATGAGTCTGTCCGCACACTCGAAACAGAGAAAGGGCTCTCACCACATGCAGCCATCTTCCCTAAAATCTTTTGGGACAACATTACTCCTTACATTTCTCTTTTAAATCTAAGGGCCAAAAGTATCTGCTTCTGTGATTTCCAATCCAGAACAAGAATCCTCCTCCTGTTCCTTTTGCACCTCTCCCCCCCTTTCTTCTCTTCTTTCTCTTCCTCCTGCCTCTTCTCTTCTTCCGGGGAAAGACACGCGGCGCTGTTGTTGCTGTGCCACCCACAGCTGCTTGCCAGCCAGTGACATTACTCATAGAATCTGAGTTTCACGTTTGCTGCAATGTCAGACACTGCTCATGGTAGGCATTGGTTAAGACTCAGCTTTTTCAGAAACTCAGAAATTTGTTGATCAGATCTCAAGACCTTAAATATTGTTTAGCTTTACTATTATTCTCGTCACAGAACTAAGTCTTAAATACATCAGTACTATCATTGTTTTGTAAAAATAACACAAAGGGTAATAAATATACTGATGAAATTTCACACTTGAGATACCAAACACAAATTAGTCTAAAGAGAACTAGAAATCTAGAAGTCATCTTGATTCCATTTTCACTCTCACTTCCCACTGGAACCAGTCTTTAAATCTTTTAACTCTAGCTCCTAAATTTTCCTCCAAAAGTCTAACTGGCATCATCTCTCACCTGTATCACTAATACAAAACCTTTTTAATTTGTTTCAAACTCTGGCATCGCCTTCCTCCAATTAATTCCCCACCCTACCAACTAGATTGTTCTTCCTCAAGGGGAAATTTAATCATGCTATCTCTCAACCTAAGTTCTTTAGTCGCCATTCCTGTAATTATACAAACCAAGACCTACAACCTCTTCAGCCCCTCCTCCTTTCACTCACCCCTAATGAGCTACTTGGCTCCCCTGTGACGTCTCACTGTGGTGCTCTACCTGCCTGAACGCCAGTCCAGGCATCCTTGACCCTGACTGTGACTTCTCCACTAGGTCTTGGCGTAGGTGCCATCTCCTTGGGAAGGCTGGGTTATGTGCTCTGTATGTTCCCAAACCCTGGGTGTCCTTCTGTGGTACTTTCGTCAACCACAATGTTACTCGCTATTGCTTGTCTATTGTCCCCGTTCTACAGTAAACTTCTTAATCCTGGGGACTAAGTTTGTTGATATTGTTGTCCTCAGACTCCAACCTAGACAAGTACTCAACACATTTTTTTACTGAATGAACAAATGAGCCAAGAATTAAATGAATTTGAGTAAAAACCACTACTGCATAAATAAATGGAGCTTGACAGGATTCATCTAACCTTGCTAGAAATGAGACCAGGATAACATTTCTAGCATTAAGTCAGAGACAACCAGACAGTGAAGTTAAGTTCTATAAAATCAGAGTTTGGGGTTGGCAATATATTACCTAGCCATCTTCACATACACACATTGTTTCATATTCAATTTCTGTGCGGCCAAAAGGTAAAAATACCTTCTAAATTCAATTATACTTTCGTGATTGGCAGGTGGAAAGGCCACAGACTAGAATGCAGGACATACCCCCACAGGCATTCCGTCTCCCTCTCACCATGGCAGCTCCTGCTCCTGATGCTTCCCCACTCCTTGACTTGAAACAAATCACTGAGGGCTCCTAAACCTATTCCATTTGTATTTTGTTAAAAATATTTTCTAATCATACCCCTTTATTAACTTGAGAGTTTGCTATCAGAAATTTTTAGACATCCTTTCACATTGTAAGAGTTCTGTACTTTTGTTAAAAATTAAATTTTCAAATATGCTGTGTTTTTTAATACATTGAATAATTCTATGTGTCCATGATATTAATTAAAAGTAAATTAAAAAATCGAGTCATTTTGAAACTTCATTATATATTAAGCAATATTTTAGACCAGGGGTCAGTAAATCTTGGCTCCTGGAATGCCTGCTTGGGGAAATAAAGTTTTACTGGAACATAAACAGATTCATTGATACATGGATTATCTGTGCTCCTTGCATGCCACAACTATAGCACTGAATGATGTGCAGGACTATGTGGCATGCAAAGCATGAAATATTTACTATCTGGTCCTTTACAAAATGGGATTACTGAACCCTGCTCATTAAATCACAAAAACAATCTTATAGAGTGGGTACTATAATTATGTCCACATCATGGATGATGACCTAAGGCACCAAAAGGTTAAGTAATTTGCCCAGCATCCCAAGTGGCAGAGTTAGGACAAAGGCATTTGACTCTAAGCTTTGTTCTTTATCACCACCTGTCAAACTAATTCAGTAAAGGAACTGCTATGGCTTGAACGTGCCTCCCAAAGTTCATGTGCTGGAAACTTGATTCCCAGTGTGGCAGCGTTGGGAGGTGGGGCCTGATGGGAGGTGTGTGGGCCATGAAGGCACCACCCTTATGTGTGGATTAATGACAAAATCCTGGGAGTGATTTCTTTATAAAACAACAACCTTGGTGTCTTCTTGCTTTCTCTTGTCCTCTCTTTGCTCTTCCACCATGGGATGGCACAGCAAGAAGGCCCTTGCCAAATGCCAGCCCCTTGATCTTGGACTTCCCACTCTACAGAACTGTCAGCCAATAAATTCCTGTTCATTACAAATTACCCAGTCTGTGGCATTCTGTCATAACAGCACAAACACACTGACAGGAACTAAGCAAAGGATGCTTTACAAGCTCTCTCCCCTGCCGCCCTTACCAGAATGAGGCTGTGAGATGGTGCCATGTGGGGAGAGCAAGGAGAGGTGCTTTAAGCTGCCCTCCATGAAGGGCTGATGGGCACCTCTGATGATGCTGGTCCAGAAGTGCAGGTTTTTTATTTATTTTTTAATTCAGGATATTATGGGGGTACGAACATTTTGGTTACATGTAATGCGTTTGCCTCGCCCAAGCCAGAGCCACAAGCTGCCCTTCCCCCACACAGTGCGCTCTGCTTCCATCAGCTGTGGGTTTACCCCCAGCCCCGCCCCTCCACCTGAGCAGCACCCACTGAGAAGTATAGGTTTTAAGGTTCTTTCCAGCTTTAAATTCTATAGCATGGATTTATATACTTCAAGAAAAAAAAATCTCATTTTTAAAAATCTTGAACAGAGTTTAAAATAATACAGTTCTTACAAAAGATCAGAGCTCTTGCTTAAAAAGTCAGTAGCTCTATATGGTTACATCTTTGACTTGATTAGTCTGATAATGTAATAAAAGTTAATTGAGTCACACAGATGATAGTTCTAATAGAATATTATCATATAATATATTCATTTGATGATATTTATTGAGTGGCTACTATATGCTAGACTCTGTTCTAGGTGCTGGTAATATAGCAGTGAACAAAACTGACAAAAATTCCTGCTTAGTTATCCTAAAAATTTATCATAAATTACACCCTAAACTAGCTATAAATTAAAAGCCCTGTTCTAGATTTTAAATAAAACTGAAGTATAATTAATAAATATTTTTCTCTTTCAAAATAAATACACAAAGAGGAATAAACGTTTTACTATTTGTGCTATTAAGTCGTAAGAAGATACCTTACAACATGTATTACTTTTCATTCTGACTTTCTATGCCCTCATTGGCTAGGTTTGTCCTCAGTAAGTTTTACGCGTGTTCTTAAAATGCTCACATTTAATCTTTTCCCTCTTTTCAGGAAAGGACTTTTTTTATGTGAAAGTTATGAGTTGGGATAACAAAAGAAAGGATGACGTAAGTGTTGTCTAATGCCATGAAAGCAGAGTCAGTAACCAGCCCATTACCTATCTAGTGAGGTTACAGGGTAGAAAAATCGTGAGATACAGTAACACAGAAAAAGCAGTGTCCACAGGAGTACTCCTGGTTTCTGAAATGTACATAGATTTGTGTGCTCTAAAATGGCAGAGGTAACTATTGAGTATCACTAATCACAAAAAATAATTTTTCTAGAAGATACTATAATAGTGAATGGGGCTTCAAGACAGTCCTTACCACTACCCAATTCTTTAACAATGTTCATAAATAGGAATCCTTTTGAAAAGGCATTGTGTAAAGGAGGTAGAAGAAAATATTGATAACTTTTTAGGTGAGTGATCAAGGTATGTCTTTTATCAGTAACCTTTTTGTGCTGTCTACTCATCCCCTGAGTAATCAAACAGTATAAAAAGAATCTAAGAGATCTGGATGAACTCACATGTAAAATGGCTCTGGTGCTATCACTAATAAAATTCAGAGAGTGCCATTCTCTGGGCAAGGATAGTGACCTGTTTTTAACCCTGAGTACAAAGGCCATTTTGAAGCAAATGTCCTTTTGTGTCTATAAATGCTCTACAAACTTATTTATTGAATTTCTGGGTTCACAAAATAAACACATATAGAGATTATTTTCCTGCTTATAAATATCATGGCATAATGTAAGTATAAAAGGAAGATTTTGAGAATAATCCGAAACAGATAGTCATAATATCTTCTTGATATTAAATCAAAAGAAATTACTTATGAGCCACAATTGCAGCTAGAAAAGTTAGAAACTCTTCCAACATATTTAGCACCAATGAAAAGAAACGGTCCAAGTGGAAGATCATTCTTCTCAAGATATTTATGTTTATTTTTCCTACTGACAAGCTATTATTAAATAAAATTTGTAAATAATACATAACATACATATGCCATGTTAAACACATAACCAAGACAGAAAAAAAAATGTTAACATGGTGGTCTTCTTTTAAAGGGAACCAAAACCAAGCCACAGAACAGCACCAAATCTCTAATATCTCTGAGTGAGATCATATTACCCTTTAGAAGTCATTCTTTTAACACATGAGTGATTCATATCTATTCTAGAAACCCAGTATATTTTGATTAAGAGATAATCCCCCCAAAATATACTTGTAAAGGAATTGCTATCATGAATTAAAAAACATCCCATTATTTACTACACAGAATGTGCTCTAAATTCTAATTAGTTAAAAATTATTTTATAATAAAAACATTTTGTACCTGTTTCGTATAACAAGGACAACACTTGGCATTCTCCAGTACTGCACACTAACAAGAATGGACACATGATCTTAGTTTTGTATTGTGAATTCCTTATAATTTTCCAAATAGCTCTACCAATAACATAACATTGAATCCCCTGCATAAGGCCCAAAGAATTTTATGAACAAAGTGATGAACATAATTCTTTCCATTACCAACTTGGATTATAGAGTAGTGATGAAATCTTTATTTTCTGTATTCTCTTTTTTAATATTTTCATTTTGTTCAATATCAAGGTCTAATATGGGCACTAAATTTTGCAAAGAAATGTACCTTTAATAAAACCAATTTTTTAGGAATATAAATAATTTTAAAATAAATGAAAAATATTGCTTTAATTCTTGATAATATCAATTTCCAACTTTGTTCAATTTGTTTTTAGAGAAAGAAAACTCATTAATAAGAAAACTTGAAATATGGTAATAAACTAATCATGCTGTTATTTAAAATCAGTAGTATGTTAATAATTAAAAAATAATTTCAATCAAGGTGTGAATCCTCCATTAGTAATAATACTTAAAAATGAGGTTTCTGACGTACTTTCTAGTTAATCACCAAATGACAACACTCCTTATTTACTACACTTACAATTTTTTGCTAAAATGCATTAAGATTTTTTGTTTAATATTCAGTAAATTACCATGATCATAAGTGAATCTTTACTGATGTTGGAGGCTTTGGAGATAATTCAGAGTGATGATTCTAAATATAACTGCCATTCTACCTTAGGAAGAGTTGTTTGGACTGAATTTATTTCCTGGAAGCTAGATTAGGTGCTTCTCTGACACTCTGTTCTCCCCATCTTTTCTGCATACATTGGTCTTAACACTTAATAAATTACACTGAAATACGTTTGTATGTACCTGAGCATCCTAAAGGCAGTTTTCACAGTTCTGTCATTAACATCCACTTTAGCCCTTTGTGTATACTTGGTGCTCCATAAAGTCATGTTAAACTAAATCATTCATGGCCCACGTCAGGGAAGAATGAAAAGGAAGAGCTCTTCTTCTTCACCTTCTTCAGCAATGCAAAAATATTTAAGCTTAATCTAAACGTATGTAGTAGAAAAAAATAATGCTTCTATAATGGAGCAAATTATAAACTTATTTTATTTCATAATAAGTAATGTATTGCACTGCTTATATTTATAAGCAGTATTGACAAATATGGATCTAGGAGGACAAAGAATGCTAAGCCAAAAATAAAGTAGACTTAAATTGTCCCTAAGTATAAATTTAAAAGATCTACTATTTAACACAGCACTAAAATAGACTGAATAAGACACAAAGTCTAGAGATTTAATCTTTCTATTCTAGAAACAGTTATTGGGTTGATAAATGAAGAGAAAAGAGCTGAGGCAAAGGCACAACTTAAAATTCACTAAGAGTGTTTATTACATTATAAATTTTTAAAGTAGACATGTCATATAGTCCTTTACAAAGAATACCTTAAAAGTTCAATTTTTATTTTATAAAAAACATTATGATTTATTATAACATGGAAAGTTATAAACTGGTTAGCTTAATGATAAAAGTAAAATTTAAATCCTAACCAGAAAATTATAAAGAATATTACCTATAAATAAAAGCTATCATATATTGAGCATCTACTGTGTGCCAGATACTGTGTTAAGCCCTTTATCTACACTGGTTCATTTAATTCTTAAAACTGCTCTGTGAAGTGGCTATCATTTCCCCTTCCATCAGACAAGAAAACATATTAATAGTTGACACGGGTGAAATACGTTTCATTTTTAAATCAAAAGCTAAAAGTATATACACTTCTACTCAAGTTTAACTCCATTAGTGTTTATATAACTTGCTATGAGTGCTGCTTCTGATGTTTTTCTTTAATTAAATTCATCCAAATTTTTAATACCTTGAAATAGAATGTTTCATTTACATTTGTATCTGATGAGGCTATTACATTTTGGGAAAGATGAATGAAAGGTATTGTATTAAATATAGTAACTACTTATTACCTTTCTTTTTTTTTTTTAAAAAAAAACATAGTTCTGAATTAATGAAAAAATACAACTTGGACTAACAATCCAAGACAAATTTTGATCAAATTATGTAACTGCCCTTAAGATATTATTCCATTTTCACCAAAGAGAAAAAATGAATAAAGAAATGTGTTCAAATTTACATGTAGAAGATGGATGACAAAATGACATTCTTTATTTCTCCTGTTTAAAAAAAACCTTTGCTATTATAAAGAAACTCAAGGCAACCATTTTAGAGCATAGTTCATTGATATTTTTTTACATCAGAAAATATAGTTAAATATAGAAAGATGTGTGGAGAAGAATCATTGAAATGAATTTCTAACACATAAATGAATATTGCACTATAAAGAACCTAACAGTAAGTGTTAAACACACTGACAAAATTAAAAATATACATGGCACTCAAATACTATTAAAAGATAAGCCAAACTACAGAACAATGTCTTTCATGAAAACAAATGCAAAAATCCTCAACAAAATATTAGCAAATTAAATCCAATAATGTATAAAAAAATTATACACCACAGCCAAGTGGGATTTATCTTAAGTATGCAAGACTGGTTCAACATTCAGAAATCACTTAATGTAATCCAGCATATCAAAAGACTAAAGAAGAAAAATCACATGATCATATTAACAGATGCAGAAAAAGCATTTGACAAAATTCAGTATCCATTCACAATAAAAACTCTCAGTAAATTAGACACTTCCTCAACTGGGTAAAGAATATTTACCAAATACCTTCATCTAACATCAGATTAACATCAGTGGTGAGAAATCCAAAGCTTTCTCATTAAGATCAGGAAGAAGTCAGAGATGTCCCCTCATACCACTGCTTTTCAACATTATACTGGAAGTCATTAGTAATGTAATAAGATTTTAAAAAGAATGTAAAAAGTATACATATTGTGAAGAAAAAAATAGTCTTTGTTAGCAGATACATGATCATCAGCAGAAAATACTAAAAAAGTCGACAAAAAAAAAATTCCTGAAACTAATAAGCAAGTATAGCAAGGTTGTAGAATACAAGGTTAATATACAAAAGTCAAGCGCCTTCCTATATACTAGCAATGAACAAGTGAAATTTGAAATTTAAAACACACTACCATTTACATTATCACTGCTTGTTATGAACTGAAAAGTTTTAATACTGCACAATATCATACAATAAATGAGTAAATATTATTATAAAAGGACATTCAAATCTTAAGTCAATTTTTTAAAACCTCATTTATAACTTTTGCTTTATAATACAATATTTTCCTCATTAGGTTAATTTCTCATTCACATTGCTTATGATATATTAGTAAGTTTTTGTAATGATAGTATAATGCTGATGCACATTAATCTCTTAGATAGCTATATATATATAGATACATATACAAGTAAATAAATACAATTTTAGTAGGGAAGCTAAACATTATTACAACCTGAAAAAATAAATTATTAAATAAACTTATTGTATTTTCTTTTTCCAGATAGATTAAAATATTTTTATATATTGAGATAAATTGAGATAATATGTACTCACTGTAGAAAAACAATAAAAACATTTAAAAAAAGACAAAATACTCATTGCTCAGCAGCAAACCCATAAACAATATGGATTATCTTCATGACGATGTGTACATACAAACACATATAATATATTGGAAGCTCTTATATCTTAAGAACTTTATGTAATTCATCTTCCCTGCAGAAAGGAGTACAATCTCTAAGATGCAACAAGCTGTCAAACTTTTACTGAATTGTACATTAATTACAAGGCTATTCAAAATAGGTGTATATTTATATATATTAAAGTGTGCATGTATATATATGTAAAAATGTATTTGTATGTGTCTAATAAGAAAAATATGAACAGAGCTATTAAAAACTCATTAGCATAATTTTCACTGGCAAAATACTGGATTTAAATAACTTAAATATGACAAAAGTGAATCCTTTATATCAGATATTAATGTAAGTTAAAACAGTTTTGTAATCAAAGACATACCATAAATATTACTTAAAATATTTCACTGGAACCAGATCTGTGACCATCTTTTATTCAAAAGCAAAATACAACACTAAATGCCAAGAAAATATTTATAACCCCAAGCTCAGAACTAAAGAAATACCTAAGAATAAATGACATTAATGTTTAATTCACAGCACTGTGAGCTCCTGTACAAGTAATTAACACATTTACTATTTAGAAAGGCAGAAGATTGTGTTTAATGTGGAAAACAAGCACAACAGAGACTGAGAAAGAAAAGGGAGTAAGGAGATATGGTCAAAGAAAGTGTTAGATTTCTTTCATTCCTGCTTTGCTAAAATTACCATTTAAAAATTATATTTTTTCTCCAGAATTAAATAATTAGTTTTGTTTTTTATACTTGTTAAATTTACAATATTCATACTGAGCAAGCCAAAATCAGGAAAATGACTTTATATTTCCATATCTATTTATTAAAAAGATTTACCTCAAGTTAAAATTGTAGTACAGCTAATGTCACCACTAATCTTTTGACAGTTTGGTGGTCATGATCAAACATGATATTTTTCAATCTTTTGTTCCCCCCAAAGTAAAAGAGTATTTAATTTACATAAGGGAAATAATTACCATTGAAATGTGGACACCTAGTTAAATGCTATGTTCATTACATTCTTAAAAATATTTTAATGAATCATGAGCATGTTTTACTTATTAACTGCCTATGTTGTTAACACTGTATTACATATAACTTAAACCAGCTTTGGGTGACATTAGACAAATGTACATGCAATTTATATATTATAGATACATTATTTGCACAAAGAATTGCATTATTTTGAACTGTCACAGTGGTGAGCTGCAAAGATTCACAAGGGCACAGTTAGTCCCAAGTTATCTGTGTCCAAATAGCGCATTGTCCTTAAAAGACTGTCTATACTTTATGATTTAGCTGCTAACAAGTAGCTGAAAATATAACCTACCCTTGGAATACCTTTCTTTGGACTTATTTTGGCCTTCGGGTCCAGCAAGATGCAAGGAATAGTGTGTGGCCTTTGGGACACAGAGACACGGGTTGCGACTGCCATCGTACCACTGTCTGAAAGACCTTTGGAACACACAGCTTTACCTACAATTATCTGAGCTGTGGCTTTCTTATAAGTAAAGCAGAGTTAATAATTTCTACCTTAAGTAGTTATTTTATGGATTAGAGGTATTAAATATAGATTACCTACCTGGCAATAAATAGTAGCTATTCAATTAAATGAAAATTTAAACTAATATTAAAACTGAAAAAAGCAAAACTAAAATAAAGATGTCAATCTTATATGTAGCAATATCTTATATCTATCTTATCTATTAATATATCTACCTATCTAATAAGAAGCAAGAAAGTTGCTTTGTCTTAACAAATTAATGACCAAATTATTAGATATTTATGCACTGCTCAAGTGAATTACCCCCACTCAAAGGCTGCCATAAAAAAAGTAATGCATTTTATTTAACTCTCTCTTTAATAAATGTTGTTTCAGGTTACAGAGTTTTTTCCATTATGAGTAAAAATGCCAGAGTAGCCAGTTGCTAAAAATCTACTACTATATTATCTTCCCCCTAAAAACCATTATATACACAGCCTGAAACCCCACCATTTAAAAAATATGTACCTTATATGTGAAGAGCTTTTTACGTATAAATAAGTCTTCCAATCAGAAAGATTTAGTTTATTTTTTAATTATTTCTTTTTTTGAGACAGGGTGTTGCTTTTTTGCCCATGCTGGAGTGCAGTGGCACGATCATAGTTCACTGCAGCCTCAAACTCCTGGGCTCAAGAGATCCTCCCACTTCAGCCTTCCAAGTAGCTGGGACTACAGGTGTGCAACACCATGCCTGGCTAATTTTTAAAATTTTTTGGAGAGACGGAGTCTTGCTGTGCTGTCCTGGTTGGTCTCAAATTCCTGGCCTCAAAAGGTCCTCCTTTTGAGGAGGCCTCCCACAGTGCCTTTTGCCTCGGCCTCCCACAGTGCTGGGATTACAAGTATGAGCCACCGCACCCAGCCAGAACGATTTAATTTAATATAGATTAAATACTGCTAAAGGAATACAAATTTCGGAAAAGGAAAGGTCCCCAGATGTCTGTCCCTCATCCAATTATCCCCTTAATATAACATTTGATTCTAGTGTCCCAAGACAATTCACTGTATCTTTAGGTAAACACTCTGTTACAGCAAATATCTGAGCATATTTATTGGTATGTTATCTAGGAAACCACAGTGGGAACAGTTATGGAGCTCAAATCACTATGCTTTAGCTGGTGTCTTTTAACTTAGCTCCCCACTTTGGACTCCGATTGCGTACATTAAGCTCCTCAAACCACCGCAGGCACTCATTATGGCCAAGTTCCAGGCTTTTTCCTCAGGAATTCTTTGCCTATCAGGACAATTTCCAGGTCATACGAGACAGATTCTAGCTCTGCACTAACTGACCACTGCTTTCTTCTTTTGGAGACCTGCGCTGCTCGCCTTCCACGGCAGTGGGTTCTAAGACACAGACATTTTCAAACCAATCATTGTATCAAAAAGAGTGAAAGCAAAAGAGAGCCAGTCTTCTTGAATAAAACTGGTTTTATTTTTTTTATTTATTTATTTTTTAATGCAAGAAAGAACACAGAATACGTTCAGACCAGCTAGAATGAAACTCTGAACGCACCCACTTACCATGCTGGGCAAGTTACTCTCTATGCGTCAGTCTCCTTGTCTGTATAAAGAGAAAAATGATGGCACCTACCTCACAAACCATCGCACTTAATCCATGAAACAACCCTATACAAATCACTTAGAATACTGAGTTGCCAATAATATGAATTAAAATTTCACACATAACTATCATGCCATCATTGTCATCATATTCATCATCACCAAACAGAAATTCCATAGTAAAGATGGTTTAAAAGATTAAATAATTTCTCCATTACCTTGCCTCACTATGCTTACTCCAATGGAATACTTCAAATATTATTCAAATATCCACAAAACAACATAGTGTAATGTATGCCAAAAATGGTTTACAAAATGAAAAGTATTATCACATAATCACATTAGAGAAAGCACTTTAAGTTTTGTATCTGACTATCACAGTAAAATTTTCAAAGAAATAATTTTGTTACATGTAAATTAATTAATAGTTCATCATTGTATTAAAGATCATGACAGCCTGGGCGCGGTGGCTCACATCTGTAATCCTAGCACTCTGGGAGGCCGAGGCGGGAGGATTGCTCAAGGTCAGGAGTTTGAGGCAGCCTGAGCAAGAGCAAGACCCCATCTCTACTAAAAAAATAGAAAGACATTATCTGGACAACTAAAAATATATAGAAAAAATTAGCCGGGCATGGTGGCGCATGCCTGTAGTCCCAGCTACTCGGGAGGCTGAGGCAGGAGGATCACTTGAGCCCAGGAGTTTGAGGTTGCTGTGAGCCAGGCTGATGTCACAGCACTCT
>CAUYPO010013780.1:0-25227 GCA_963574435.1 Cheirogaleus major
CTGGTCTAATCTAGAGTCATTACTCTCTGATCTTTGCTTATTGCTGGGGTCCGCGTTATTAGTCCATTGTACCATAGACACTGTATTATGTAACACGAGGAGAGGGAGGTGGTGGTGTTATAAGTTACACTTTTTTTAGTTTCTCTTGGATAAAAGAGATAGAAGCTTTGAAAAATTGCCCCCATTTGTGCATAGTCACTGTAGGCATGTATTTGTGTACTATTAGTCACGTCAGTGAGGACAGTGAAAAACAAAAATCAGGAAGTCCAACATAGGATTGCCAAATTTTAATTTCTTCAAATAAGGAAATACAAAAGCCCTATCATTTCTCTCATCATCATCATTTTATTTAAGAAGAGATATTGGCCAGGCACGGTGGCTCACGCCTGTAATCCTAGCACTCTGGGAGGCCGAGGCGGGAGGATCACTTGAGGTCAGGAGTCTGAGAGCAGCCTAAGCAAGAGCAAGACGCCATCTCTACTAAAAATAGAAAAATTAGCCAGGTGTGTTGGTGTGTGTCTGTAATCCCAGCTACTCGGGAGGCTGAGGCAGGAGGATCATTTAAGCCCAGGAGTTTGAGGTTGCTGTGAGTTAGGTTGACACCATGGCACTCTAAACTGGGCAACAAAGCGAGACTCTGTCTCAAAAAAAAAAAAAAGAGCTATTTTACCACCAAAAATGTTGGAAGATTAGTGTCTCAGAATAAAGAGCACCTTCTGAACAGGACGTATGTAGCTTGATAAAAAGGTTGAGTTGGCAGCCATTGAATTATGGCATTTGGGAAGGCCTAAAGTAGAGGATTCTATTCAAGCAGTGGTTCCACTTTTTCATTTTCCTTAAACAGCACTGGCTCTCTTGCTGGAAAACCAGGCCATTCATTTGGTCCAGCTAACCTAGCAGTAGCAGTAGCATCATTTGGTAGAGTTTTGTGCCTAGGTTCTTAGGTGGTGCAAACCATACAATGTCGATATGCAATTATAACATCTTTTTTTTTTTTTTTTTTTTTTTGAGCCAGGGTCTTGCTCTGTTGCCCACGCTAGAGTGTAGGGCATCATTATAGCACACTGCAACCTCAAACTTCTGGGCTCAAGCTATATCCTCCTGGTAGCTGGGATTGCAGGCATGCAACACCATGCCCTGCTAATTTTTTTTATTTTTTGTTGAGATAGGATCTCACTGTTGCCCAGGCTGTTCTTGAACTCCTGGGCTCAGATAATTCTCCCCCCTCAGCTTCCCAAAGTGGTAGAATTATAGATGTGACCCACAACACCCAGCCGATGGCATCTTTTAGTGATATAAACTGATATTGGAAATTGTTCTTTGATTCTGGGGGGTCTGGATTTATTTAGAAGTGCCAGTGTTAGTATAGTTCTTTAAGGATGGAGGAGTAGGAGGAGGCTGAGGCAGGACCTCAGCGACTTGCTGGAATTAAGTAAGGCCCTTTGGGGTATTTATACATCAGTCCTTTTGAAGCATGTCCTTAAACTTATTAAATTCATGATTTAGTATGCCAGGTGATGGCACAGATTGTTCCTGAGATATAATGTGACTTCTCATCCAAGTCTCCTCGGCACTTTTTGCCCTTCTCTGGTGTGCCATCACATTCACTTTGTGTGATGGCTTGCCCAGTCCAGGACCAAGGTTATGTTCTTGAGGTTCCTTGAGTTCTCATTAGATTAAGAACACTCAGAATTTTTGGCTTCATGTTAATGACAATTGGAAATATTTTAAGGCCAGGTATGGTGGCTCATGCCTGTAATCCTAGCACTTTGGGAGGCCAAGGTGGGAAGATTGCTTGAGGCCAGGAGTTCCAGATCAGCATGAGCAACACAGCGAGACCCCATCTCTACAAAAAACCCCGAAAAATTAGCTTGGCTTGGTGGTGCCTGCTTATAGTCCCAGCTACCCAGGAGGCTGAGGCAGGAGGATCCCTTGAGCCCAGGAGTTTGAGGCTGCTGTGAGCTACGATTGTGCCACTGTACTCTAGCCTGGATGATAGAGCAAGACTCTGTCTCAAAAAAAAAAAAAAAAAAGAAAGCCTGTTCTGGAATGTTGGGATACCTAATTATGATATCAGGGTCTACCCACACCCCCCGACCCCCATCTCCTCCCCATCCCCCTCCTCTCCCCATCCCCCTCCCCATTTGTGTGTGAATTTCTGATGAGTTGAAGCCAGGTAAACCCCACTATAGAGAGACATACAGAGATGGATGTGGAGCAGGAAAGACATGATAGCATCAAGCGAAGTCAAATGACTTGACATTGTTGTCAGACATTTCAGGTCTGAAAAATGGTATCAGTCTCCTTACCTTAATGTAGTTCATCTGAAATTTACTGCCTGAGTAATTTTATTTGTGTTTATTTGTAAATTTGTTTTGGTTCCCATAAGTATTATATAAAAGTGCTAAAGGGAGTTTATACCAAGTTTTATGTTTGTACATTTAAAAGAATATTAAATAATAATGGGATAAAAGTAATTCAATTTAAATCTGAGAGCCAAATACAAAATAATTTAATTAGGGTGATCTGGCAGGACTAGTTTTTCCCCTTAGAGGGGGCCATTTGGCACCTGAATTTAAAAGACCCCCATTGCAAGAATCTAAGCTCTGTGAGGCAGACAGAGGTTTCCAGTCTTATGTGTGTCATGCCCAGGTCCTTTCCATGTGTTGAGCAGTTTAGAAATAGTAGTTGAGTTGAAGAGTTAGTCGACATCATTGGTTTTCTGCCTTGAGGTCCTATTTGTTCAACCCTGGTAATTTGGAGAACGTGGGGAACACTCCCAAGGAGAGCAACAAAATTGTGTATAGGTTTGGGGAAGACACCTCACAGAGGAGCAGTGTGCATTGTCACACTCAGTTGTATGTGCAACCAACACTTATTGTCCACACTAATGAAAGGGAGCCCTCCAAAAGTAATTCCTTTGGTTCTTTTTGTTTTGTTTTTGGAGTGAGCGATAAAGTTTTCTTATTGATAGCTGCGTGACCTAAACACGTGCCAGAATTGCAGCAGCTGCCAGCAGCCTGGAGCTTATTTGCCACAGGTGTGACTCATCTGCTCGGGGACAATGGGGGCTTGACTGCAGCTGAAAGTTGGTGGTGCGCTTGGACCGCAGTGACTACCAAGACTATTTGTCCTGTTGCTGAATAGCTTTTCATATGTTAGTTTTTCATTATGAGAATTTTAAGATTTACGGTTCGGTTCGCATAGCAAACCCCCCCATGCCCCACACACCCATCACCGGCTTTGCAGCAATCAACTCATGACCCTCCGGTGTCCTCCGTTCTGCTAGCCACTTCCCCAGCCCACGTTCATTTTGAAGTGGTGCCACACATTATATAGTTGCATCTAGAAATATTTCTGTGATAGCTCTTAAAGATCCATTGAACATCCATTATTACTCTTTGAAAATTTAACAATTATTCTTTAATATCAGCTAATATGTAGTCGTTCAAGTTTCCAATTGTTTAAAAATGTCATAAGTATTTGTCTTCTTAAGTTTAATTTTTCTGAATCAGAATTCAAACAAGGATCACACATTGTGATTGGTTGTTCTACCATCTATGTCACTTTTAATCTACAAGGCCCCTTCCTTTTCTTTTCTTCTTTTCGGGGCAATTTGTTGGAGGAGCTAGGCAATTTGTCCAGTAGAGATATTTATTTACTTTTGAGCAGGTAATACATTGATGTGGTATAACATTTAACAGGTACAATGGCAGTAAAGAGTGAAAAACCTTCCTCTCAAGAAGCAATGAATATTACTAGTATTTTGTGTATCTTTAAGAGATATTTTATGCATATCCCAGAAAATTTTTGTGCATCTATATCCTTTTTCCATTTTATATAAGTGGTAGTAGATTGTGCGTGTTGTTCTGCTCCTTGCTTTATTCACTTACTGTGGAATGATGCATTTTAGCACGTTTCTGCATGTATTGTTTGGCATCCTATTAACTTTTCTCATGTATCCAATTATATCATTACTGCTTCCTGAAAATTGAGGAAAACACAATATTCCTAGGATCATGTGATTGCACTGGAGTCTGCAGAGCTGGGAAATGGTCATTTTTAAATTTGTTCAGGAAGCAATTATTCAGCCCTTTCTCTGCTGGATGCCATGCCAGGCCTCTGCCCTAAGCGTCTTCCCTGGTGCCTGGACACCCTGTGCCCTACCATCAGCCTAGAGGAGGCTTTCTGCAAATGTGTGCTGAGTCTCCAGCCCCTCCCAGCTCTCTGTATGGCCTGAACTGTATTCACATTGTAGACTTTAGCTTCTCAGGCTCCAAATACTCTGGCCGCAGTTCCCCCCTCCATTCTGATAATGTAAATAAAGTGCTCATTCATTCTTATCAATGACATTGACAAATGTACCCTTCTAAATAGTGGGATGATGGAAAGTGCCAAGTAGATCATAGCCCAGGACATTTTTCCCAATTCAGAAAACATAGTCCCTTTCCCTCGGTCTATCATTAATGTCACCCATCAGTCTATTTATTGATTCTACATAGAATGCTGGATGTTGCACTGAAATGCAAGAGAAATCGTGACTTTGCCACCAACAAGCTTATAAGAGGAATGCAGATTTCTTTAAGGCTCTCTTTGGATGGGAAGAGGCCTTACAGAGCATCTGCCCATGGGGCTGAAGTGGTCGGAGTCCCTCCAGCTCTGTGAGGGGCCTCTCTAATGCATGGGTGCCTTGTTTCTCTGTATGCCTAGAGCCTTACCCAGGGCCTAGCACAGGGAGGGCCCCTGGGCCTCAGTTTCCTTGCTCGCATTAATAAGTCACATAGCTGTTGTGAGTACCGAATGAGGTAATGTCTGAGGACATACATACTTTGCAAGTAGTAAATTATGTACCTGGTCCTCATGGTCAGCACAAGTGCATTTTATGACATGTTGGAGGGGCAAATGAGGTAATGTATTAAAAATCACAAACACTTGATAAACTGTGGGGCTACACTAATAGGAAATTTTTTTATCATCTAGTTTTGTTCCTTCATTTAAAGATAAAGTAATTTAAAGATAATGGTGTCAGAGCCAAAGAGCAATACTAGATCCTAGGATAAAAGGCTTTGATCCCTAATGTGTGGTTCACAGATTTAATATTTTGTCTGAGTAGCTGGTAGAGAAGCCAAGAGTCTGGAATTGGGGGTGGGGGTGGGAAATGTGTGTGTGAAATCCAGACATTACCTGCAAAAGATGCTTGAGTTGCGTTGATAGCGACTGTCCACAGGCAAGTCAGAGGCCAGACAGACCAGACTTGAGGACCTGGATGTTTGGCTTTGGACTGGGATTCTCTAGCCTTGGGGGATGGATGAAGCGAATCCCTCCTTGGCCTTCTCTGGTGATCATACCACTGCCAAGTTCACACTGTGTGTTATTAATTTTTATTTTAATAGCAGGATGCTCTGGTGTGGGGTGCATGACCTACACCATCTCGTTTATGCCTCACAATGGCTCTTCAAGGAAGGCCTTAATACCCCCATTTAATGTGTAAGGAGACCGAGGTGCCAAGAGGTTAAGAAACTTGCCCAGAGTCACACAACAGTAAGTTGTATAGCTGCGATTCAGGCCTGATCTGCCTGTCCCCAAAGCCTGCAGGTAGCCTTTCTCCCTGGCCATCAGTGCACACCAACATAAAGCATCTCAGTGAATCGAAAATCTTTGTAATACCAGTTGTTCTGACCTATTTCCACAAACTTGTTTTCAAAATGCTACAGATATTTGAGGAAGGATTTTTCCATTTTCCTTAGTGTTAAAAAGGAACCTTATTTTATTGTGTAATTCCACCAACCTCTTGATCGAGGTTAACCTAGGATTAATTGCATTCAAATTTGTATTTTCAGGACCAAATAAGCTCATGTCAGTTGCAAAACACCATACACAATTTTGTTGCTTGGATGTGTTGGAGGAGTAGTAGAAATCATGAGTCTTCTAATGGTCTTTCAGTTGATTCATCTGAATGCCAGCAGTCAGTGGGTCGATTTCCTTCTGCCCTCTCTTTGGGGGCCTTTCCTTCTGTGAAAACAGGCTACCTAGAACTGCCTGATTTCACTCTGAATTATCTTTGTTTATCTGTGAGACAGCAGTTTCTGGAGTAGCTTTGCAACTCTTTGAGCCAGTAAAATGTTCTTTAGACAAAGGGGGAAAAGGTAAAGGAAATATGGCATGGGATAGACCGTCCTCTGAGCGATGCAAAGTGGAAACTTTCACTTTGGATGGTGAAAGTTGTTTGCCTGAACTTTGAGGTGTTCTTCAAAATATCCAAAAGCTGCTGACAGCCCAGGTCACATTGAGCTTTCTCTCTTTATGCGCGGAGGTGTGACAGTTACTCAAGGCCTTACCTTTCCGCCTAATGTAATAATCTGATAAGGAACTTCTGTTCAGAGGATCAGGATGGTGATGCCTTAGGCTAATGCTTTTCCCACAGACTCAGTCAATCAGTAAATATTTACAGAGTGCCCATTACATGCTCAGCACCTTAAATTCAAATTTGTCTAGAATCGAAACATGATCATTGAATTAAAAGTACATAGAACAGAATCCCCAACAGAAATGCAAGAGGCCAGGCTAGTACTCTGGGAGGCCGAGGTGGGAGGATCTCTTGAGATCAGGAGTTTGAGAGCAGCCTGAGCAAGAGCGAGACCCCTGTCTCCATCAAAAATAGAAAAATTGGCTGGGCGTGGTGGTGCAGGCCTGTGGTCCCAGATGCTCAGGAGGCTGAAGCAGGAGGATCGCTTGGGCCCAGGAGTTTGAGGCTTCAGTGAGCTATGTATGATGATGCCACTGTACTCTAGCCAAGGCAACAGAGTGAGACTCTGTCTCAAAAGAAAGAAAAAAGAAATTAAAGAGATATGAATCATCACTTTTATGTAGAGATGAGACTAGAAAATGTTCTAGCTATGAAAGAGTACTTACAAAATGTGTAGGTAGGAAATGGTATGATTTTTAGGGCCTGGAGGGGATGGGTCCCCAATGAAGATTTTTGTTTAGTTCAGCAGGTTACACAAAACTACTCGGATGCTATCGAGGGCTTGCAGGGTGCTCCGCTGGCGAGTGACGGTGCTTTTCCAACATAGCCGTGAGTCAGGTTTCATGTAGCCAAGTGAACGCTTCTCCCACCCACATCCTCACATCATCCCTCACCAACAGCACAACGTGCACAGCCTAAGGCCCACGGCCATGGCAGCACGTGTGTGGCACCGTCTTCCGGGCCGACATCTGGATTGCCCCTTGTGAGTGAGTGCTGAAGCTTTGTTCCTCAGTGACTCATGCCCCTCCTCCCAAGCCATCCCCTGTCCTGGCTGCCCCGCTCCTGACTGCCCAGCATTCTTGGGCCTTGGCTCATCTGTGAGCCCAGCCGATGTCCGCATCCACCCCTCCTTTTCACCTTCTTTTCTGTTGCATCTCTTCCTGTGCTTCCTCAACTTTGAGTTTACCTCCTGCTTTTTTCTGCCTCCTTTGTTTGAACTCCTCTAGTATTTATAGTTGGTACTTCAGAGTTTAGAATGTAATTATATATGGATTTGCATATATCCTCTTCATTTGTAAATGAAGAGGACAGACCCCACTGAAACAGAATCAGTACCACTGGGGTAATGTTTTGCAAACTACACCCTCCTTCTGACATTGCACTCCACTCCCTGCGGGTACCAAAGGCACCAGCTTCGTTCTAACCTCTGTGGGGGCTATGTAAGAAGTATAATGCATGGCATCCATGAAATAATTAGCCCAGTGGTGGGGCTGGCTTGTTCAGCACCAGATAGGGTAACTATATCACAACACGCTTTTATTTTTAGCCCAAGGGCCTGAGCACAAACCAATCCTCCATATTTATCTGCATTTAGCTGGTAGCATCAGTGTTCTAAGACTTGGTCACGATGGAATCCATGTGCCCTCCAAGCCTGCTGCTCTAAACTGAGATCCTGTTTCTCTACCCACAGCATCCGAGGTATTTATAAAACAGAAATAAGTAAAGCATGCCTTAAAATCTTGTGCACACTGTATACTACTGCCCCTAGAACCTTCTCTTGGTCTTGGAAGGGCAAGGAGTCCAGAGCTGTCCCTGCTGTCTAGCCCAGGGTTGCAGGGTCAGTTGGCTGAGCCCTGAGGGGAGCTGTTGCTCCCAGCTGGCAGGGTTTGTCAGGAGAGCCACAGAGCCGGAGAGGCAGAGTGAGTGAGCGGGCAGAGTAGTAACTCTGTCCTTTGGGGAAGCTGAGGGGGTTGGCCCGTTGTTCAGGGTTCTCACAGATCTGCGTCTTGCTGCCTGCCATGGTGAAGTGCAAGGCTGTCAGAGTTAGAACGGGCTGCACGTGTTAACGCATTCATTGCAGGCCCGAGAGTGGCACTAGGGGCCTTGGGAAACCAGAACGCTCAGGAATGTGGGGACTCCCGGTGATTTTTATCCTCTCGTTAACTGAGAATAGCTGGAAGTCCTTTTCTATTGCAGCTCCGGGTGAGACCGTCTCTCTGCCTGCCTGAGTGAGTTCCGTGGGGTCAGTGGTTCTGCACTCGAGGGCTGTGCACCCACCCAGCCCGCCTCCTCCCTCTGGGAGCTTGTTCGCAGACACGGAAGAGTAGGTGGGATCTGTACCAGGCCCAGGACATGCCCTGGAAGTTTCTTTGATACAATAAATCTGGAGATGCTGCTCTCATCAGTGGTACCCCTCCCTCTCTTACAAATTCCAGTAAACTAGACACTTGAGTTTGTTGGGTTCTGGTAAGCAGAGATTTTGCTTTTGGTATTTGTAGAATTTAATTACAGTATAGGGTTTTTTTGTTAATATTAATAGAAAGCTTAGAGCAATCAAATCTCACTGTTTAAGGTGCCTGTTCTCTTAGGAAATGGAGACTCTCCACAGAGGAAACACTTGGGTTATGATTTTTTTTGGTCTCAGCTATGGACTGAATGGTTTCTCGGTGGTAAGGAAAACACTTTTGCCTGTGATTTTACTAAGCACTTTCCCGTTCGTTGTCTTGTGGAAAGCACTGCCCTTTCTGCAAGGTTCTAGGGTTAGTTGCGAATGGGAAGGGCCAGCTTCCCTCCGGTATCTTAGCAGGGCCGTGTAAAAGTGCTCAATTATCTGTGCGTGTTGCCCTGGTGACTCAGTCTCCAGACACTTTTAGTTTGGTGACTTTTCTTTTGTGGAAACTTGTGGGTTAGTAGCCATTCCTGGCATTTAAGTGTAAGGTCTACATTTTCCTGCCTTGGGTAACTTTCCTCTTCCTGGGAACTTGTAGGCCGTTTTCTGAAATTCCAGCAGGTTTAGTGTGTGACCTTAAGACTTTGTGGAAGAATATGGTCAAATAAAACTGTCATCACGTGAGTTTGCACAAAAGGGCAATTTCAAGGTCCTAATCTTGAACGCAACTGAGGACAACATTACCATCAACTTATTTAATTATCTGTGAAATCCTCCACTTCTGCTTTACCAAATTGTGTGTGACTGCAGACAGTCCCTTCACCTTGTGGACCTGATTTGTAAGAGATGGACTAGATCACCAAGAGGCTTTCTCCTGCCTTGTTGCTTCCATTCTCCCTGCCACCAGCCACTTCCCAGGTGTGCTGACCCGCTCCTGACCTTCCAGGGTGGCCCCCTGGCTTAAGGTGCTGAACAGAAGCATCTGGGTACTCAGTGATTAATGTTCAAAAACAAATGTCTCTTGGCATCTCTTGGAAACATGACTGGCCCTATCGTTGCTGGGGCTTTCCTGTCATTTCCAGCATGAGGTGTTGGTGGGGGAGGCGTCTTTCAAGACCTGGAGTATTTGAGCACCCCTAAGACTCCGTCCCACACGGCTCTCTGTGGGAGGAGGGCACGCAGGCCTACACCAGCATGGCTGTGCTGAGCGGCGGTTCCAGGGCGGCTGGCCAGGGTGCTCACTCCCCCAGGTGTGTTAAACCTCCCTGGGAGTGAGAACACCCGAGTCGGCGGGGCTGTGCAGTCCCAAAGCCCTCTGGCAGTACCTCCGAGGCTGTCCCAGCCCCATGGCAGCGGCTGACTCAGAGGGCGCAAAGACACATCCCACGGGGGTGGCTGGGCCTTCTCCTGGTCATCTTCTTCTGGATTTGCCCTTGTCCGTGCAGAATGGCATGATTTTTTCTGTGGCAGCTCTGACTTCTCTAGTTAAATGCCAGGTAAAGAGGGAGAAGCTGGCCCTTTCCCCACTAGTTTCTCCCCAGAGGTGTCGTGCTGCTACATTTGGGCTGACCACTTTTATCTAAGTGACACCAAAAAGGCAGAAAGTTGGGGTGATGTGGGATGGAAACAGACCGTGTTTTTATGGCATTGTGCTGTGGCCTTCCTCTGTCCTTCTCTTCACACCCTCATGGGGTAGTTTTGAGGGGCGAAGCCTGCCAAAGGCTTACTGTGCTGGCGGAGGGTTTTACTTGAGGGCGTTGAGGTTTGCTAGGAGCCCAGGCCAGGCAAGAGGGGACTTTCCTGCAGGGTGGGGGTGCAGGTGAGGGGCAGCCTCCCCCCGGGAAGGAGAGAGGGCGGGCATGTGTGTCAGGAGGAGGGGGCTCCAGCTGTGCCCTGCCAAGGACCCGTTTTAGCACAGAAACAAAAACAATACGTCCTGGACCTATATATGGGACATGGTGATCCCTACTTATTATCCAATGATCTGTTAAGTGTAACATGGTTCCATTTTAGAAGAATCTGGAAGATTACATCCTGGGATTCATTTGAAACTCATTGGAGGCGGCTCTGGCAGTCGATCAGCTAGCGATGTCGTTGTTGACGAGCCCTCTGTGTCGGTTAGGGAAGGGCAGGTTATGGCGATTTCTGACTGATTCGGTGGCTCACCGAGGGGAAATGGGAGAGTTCAGCAGTGGTGGTGGTGATAGCTAATATTGTGGGGCACTCGTTGTATGCCGGGCATTGTTTTTAAATACTCTCTATGTGTTAATGTGTTCAGATAATACATAATATATAACAAGTCATAGATGGCAGTCAGAGGGATTAAGGCACTTGCCCAGGAGCACACCCCGTGGCCGCATTTTGCGCTGGCCAGCTTCTCACTGCAGGACTGGAACCTCGACAGGAGCCACGCCTGCAACCAGATTGGATTTGGAACACAGAGATCCTTTAGGGGTTTGGTTTGGTTTGATCTGGGGTTTTTTTGAGAGGCATTTGCCTTGGGACCCACGTAAGTATGGAAGCTTGTTGTGTTTGGTCCTTTGGGGTTGTGAGGAAGAGAGACCCCCACAGATGCCTCCATCTCTGGGCTTCCTCACTTTGCTGTAACCATCAGGGAAGGAAAGGATGGTTCTTACGGCTGGATCACGGAGGCAGAAAAGCCAAACCAATGAATATTTGTTTGCAGAATACAGTTTGTGTTGTACTAACAAGTAGTCTGTGGATGTTCGTGTCAGATAGCTGATGTTGACCTGAACTGATTGGAGCTTGGCTGAGTAACCAGGGGTCTTCCAAAAGGTTCTTCAGCCTCGAGAGGAAAGGAGTGTGGAACTGCTGACTCATGAGAGGTAATCTGGGCATATTCTCTCACAGTTCTGGAAACTAGACGTTTGAAATCAAGGGGTCGGCAAGATTGGTTCCGCTTTTGGGCTCTGAGGGAAAGTCTGTTCCACGCCTGGCTCCCAGCTTCTGGTGTTGCTGGCAGTCCTCGGCAGTCCCTGGCTGTGGACACATCACTCCAGTCTCTACCTCCATCTTCACATGGCCCTCTCCCCTGTGTGTCTGTGTCTCAGTGTCCACATTTCCCTCTTCTTACAGTGACACTCGGGCTTATGGTGTTAGGACCTCCTCTAACCAGTATGACCTTATCTTAACTTGATTATATTTGCAAAGACCTGATTTCCAAAAAGGTCACATTCACAGGTTCCAAGTAGACATGAATTTGGAGGGGGAGGGACATTATTCAGCTCACTAAACCAGATAATGGCTTTTCTGTGCTTGAGGTCTCTGCTCAGTTTGTTCTTTCTTCACTGTAAGTTTTGTACTGTCAGTGAATATTTTGATATTTCAAGGCTGCCCATGCAGATGGAATAAATATGATGAAATTATTGGCATAAATGGCACAACTGAAAATATATAACTATTTAATTTATTTAAAGAAAGAACAAAGGCCATGAGAGTCATTAGTTCTTATGAATTTTATTGTGTAACAGTCTATGAAGTAGGCTGGAAAACAGGGGCCGTTTTCTGTCACAACGTACAGGGATAGTTTTTTCCTGTGCTCTTTAGCCAAGGGCTGCAATTCTATCCCTAGAATCTCGGACATTTTCAGCTGAAAGAGAACTTTGGTATCATCTACTTCTAATCTAACCCTCTCATTTTACAGATGGGGTCTTTAGGGTCCAAAAAGTTAAGTGACTTGTTCAAGGTCACCAGCCAGGAAGGGGCACAGCAGACACTGGGACCCAGGTCTCAAACCCCGGGACTAGAGCGTCTCCCAGCGCGGTGGCCTGTTTCTCTCTGCGTCTGTGCCTCCATCTTCAAATAACGCTCTCAGCCAGGGGAGAGCAGTGAGAGTCATGGGGGGCATAGCCCAGGCCTTCACCACCAGTGGAAATATCAGGCAAGCATGTCTTGGCGACCAGGGACAATGCTAGAGTTCCTTTAATGATGAGATATTGGGCATCTAGCAGCACCTTGGGTTCCTTTGTTAGTGGAGAGACCATAACTGGAATTCTGACTACATTAGATCCCCGTCATAAAATGGCACAGGAGGTGTGGGGACCGCCGGCTGAGGAAGGATTGCCAGGTACCTAGGAAGCCCAGCCCATCGTGGAAGCCTAGCCTATCATGGAGGTAGAGCCGAGGTGGGGGTGGGGATGGGGATAGCTTCCTCTTCCTCTTCGGTATACCCAGCCCTCCTGCCTTTCTGTGTCGCTTCTTTTCCCTATCTAGGCTGCCTGGTGTTCATTTTAACTGGATTTCACCTGCCTAGAAAAGGGGGAGGGGCACACGAAATATACAATGGAATCTGAGTTTGCTATGTCTACAAGTTCAGAATAGTAATATTTAGTGGCAGGTCAGACTTGGAAAGAAAGAATACCATAAAATAAAATGTAGCAAGATTAGTTAAAATGAATGTGAAGAGTTTTTGTTTTAAAATTGCCTGTTAATTCCTGGTTTAATATTTAGCTGTATATGCACTGTACACACACACACTCATACTCCCACACACTTCTAAATCCTATACAGTCGTCCCTCTGTATCCATGGGGGACTGGTTCCAGGACCCTGAGGATAAAAAAATCCAAGGATGCTCAAGTCCCTGATATAAAATGGTGGAATGTTTGCATATAATCTATGCACATCCTCCTGTATACTTTAAAACATCTCTAGATTACTTATAATACATAATAAAATGTAAATGCTATATGAATAGTTGTTATAGTATATTGCTTTTATCTTAAAATTTTGTTATTTTTTATTGTTGTATTGTTATTTTTTAAAAATATTTTCCATCTGAGGTTGGTTGATTCTGCACATAAGGAAGGCCAACTATACTTCATTCACTAAGGCCAGGTTCTAGATCTAGCTGCTCTGTAAGTCCTTCCCTGGCTAATGCTTCCCTGGACTAATTATTCTTGTCTTTGCATTTCTAAAGTACATGTAGTCTTTTACATGAACTTGTTTTCTCCCCAGTTACAATGAGAATTCTACTTAACTGCTGCTGTACAAAATGCTGGGCACACAAGGGGTAGTCAGGTTCTTAATCCTGCTGCAGTTCAAGAGTGGTGTCCCTGAGGACTGGCCTGCTCCTCAGGCCATCAGCCTGGGGCCTTGGACAAGGCTGCATATTCGGACCACGGTAATTATCACTCTCATAGGATTGCCTTCCCTGAGTTGAACTGAATTTTAAAACCTTGGCATTTTTCAAGGGTTGAGGAAATTAATTCTCTACTGCATTTGCTATTAAAAAAGAGTTGTGGGAGGACATTGTCTATCACATCACTCAAGGCCCCTTATATAAAGTCCTGCATTTTTTAAATAATTCTATGGCACACAAAAAAAAAAAGCCCTGTTTCTGCTGAGAATCTGTCATGCTTCTGGAAATAAGAGCACAATATATGTTAGCTTTCTTTCCATTTTAGAGAACCATAGGTCTGACAGGGTTTTCCTTTTTTCTCCTGACAGTCAGAAAGCTCAGATACATTCTAAGCCTAATCACATACATAATTGTTATATATGTTGACATATGTATTTTCCTTGTCCAGGGTTTTAAAATTTCTTCTTAGATTTTCATAGCTGCCATTTTAAAGCTTTTTTTCTAATAACAAAAATATTTATAGTCATTAAGAGTTTTGGAAAATAGAAAAAAAGTGAAATTGCCGGTGCTCTGTAACTCAGCCATTTTAGCATCCATGAAGATTTGGGTATACAATATTTCCTCCTGTTTCATTAGAAATTACATGGTAAAAGAGTCTAGAAGTCACAGTGACTTCATCTGTTTATTCTCTCATGTGAAAGAAATCCTGAGACAAGCAGTCTAGGTCTGATATAATGGCTCCATGAAGCTGTCAGGGACTCAGACTTCTTTCTTTCGATTCTGCTGTCCTCTTATGGGGCTCCCATCGTGACCTCAAGGTCACTTCATGGGCCAAGATGGCTGTTGGAGGTGCAGCCATGTCATCTGCATTCCAGGGATGCAGGAGAGGAAAAGGGCAGAAGAGGGGTTAACTTCCTCCCTTTTAAGGAGCCTTCCCAGAAATCAGACCAGCCCCTCCAGAATCAAGTCACATGGAGTCACATAGCTGCAAGGGAGGCTGGGGTATGAAGTGTTTTTCAGCTAGGCAAATTTCCCAGGTTTCTGTTAGTAAAGATGAAAGGGAAACTTACTACTGGGAGGCAAGCAGCAGTCTGCCCCGTTTCCGAGTCTTCCTCCGTGCATATGTATTCAGTAAGGGTGTTTCACTGAAGCCATCTCAAATAGCTTGTGGAAAGAGTTAAAGTGTAAATAAATATCAACGTGTTAATAAATATCGATAAATCAAAGGTACTATATCTTGTTATCCTATGAGCTTTGCCACTCTGCCTTTCTGTAATTTTTCCTATGCATTTATCATTTTTACATATACTGATAATATATTTTTTTAATATTCAGTCAATACAGACTTATCGAGGGCTAGAAGGGACCTTAGATAGTTTTCTGCAAAGGTTGCATGTTCAGATGCTTACTGGGATCATTCAGATACCATAAATGATTAAACTGGGCCAGGGTCAGTGTTGAGCTCAGTAATAGGGAGTGGTGGAGACTGTGGCAACCCGGAGAGCGCATGTTCCGTCTAAAGGAGGTGGCCGCTGCTCAGCTCCATTCGTTCTTGCCATGTGAGAGCGCTGACTCTGTTGCAAATCTTTTGATTTTGTTTTCAAGAGAAACCAGAAATCTAGCTTTTTATCTGAAATCTCCCGGTGTTTATAACTAATAAATTCAATTTTTTAAAATGCCAGCTAAATGCGGCGCCAACCCAGGGCTGCCAGTTTAGGATCTGTGATGTGGTCTACGCCATGTTGCATTTGGCAGCCCAGCCTGGCGAGGTCAAGTGGCCCGTGATGCAGCCGGAGACTTTGCTCTTCCGGCCGCTCCTCACCACAGCCTGGTCCTCTGTGACTAATTTGTCTCAGAATATGAAAAGATAATAAGAATCTGAAGTGGGCAAGACTACTCTGAAGCTTAATAGATTCTGTCCTTCAACTGGCTTTTCTTCTTGAGTCATTTTGGCATGGTAGAATCAGAAGAAACCTGGGCTGCATCCCAGCTCTGCTGTTTGCAGCTGTGTGACTTGAGCAAGCCCTGGTGTCTTGCATGCGTTTCCTGCGCCTCCGGTGTTTCTGCCCGCTCCTCTCTCTTTCTCTGCCCTTCTGCCTTCAAGCAGCACAGTATGCTGGTTAAGAGGACGGTCTCTGCGGCCAGATACAAATTCTGGGTTTTCTACCTACCAGCTGTGTGACCTTAGGCAAGTTATTCCTCAGTGTCCTCCTCTGTAAAATGGGGTAGTAATAGCATCTACCTCCCAGGGTATGGGAAGGATGAAATGAATTAACGCATGTCAAGTTTGAAGAACAGAGCTCCGCACGTACACAATGCTGCATAAACATTGGCTGTTTCCCCCATATTCTCTTTTCCTTATGCTGCTGCTTTGGAAGCCATAGATCTTTTAGCAGGTTCTCATAGTGGGCTCGGCTCTGGTCCCCAGTCTCACAGTGAGCACTTTTAGCTCCTGGTGCCCCTAAGCAGCCAGCCTATGGCCCTCAGTCTGGACCGAGACCGGGCAGGTGATGCAACCCCCACCCATTGCTTTGGGCCTTGTTCTGTTTCTGGTATCTTGGTTTTTGTTTGTATGCGTGTGTGTGTATGTTTTTTTGTTTTTGAGACAGGGTCTTGCTGTGTTGCCCAGGCTGATCTTGACCTCCTGGGCTTAAGCAGTCCTCCCCCTCAGCCTTCCAAGTAGCTGAGACTACAGACATGAGCCACCATGCCTGGTTTGGTACCTTGGTTTTGATACCATCTGTGCCCTTTTACTTTTCTCAGCTCGTATTTTTTTCTGTAATTGCTGTGCGTTTGGAAGAGAACGAATGAGTCAACTGGCTGGACTGTCTTGATGCAAAGCTTTGCTAGGTCATTTCACTGGTCACCTAGAGATATGATACCTGTCCTGTTAGGTGTTTCTGAACATTAGTTGTGGGATACAGGGTAAAAGCAGTGTGAGTTTGCTCCAGCCAGAATTACGAACTCAGCAGAGAACTCGGGAGAAACCAGGGCGAGCCCGTCAGTCTTGGTGGAGTCACGCAGGCTCCCCCAGCAGACTTGTTCAAACGGCCAAGAGTGTGGCGTACGTGGTAATTAAGGAAATTGTCTTTTTCCCTAAAGATTTTAAATACAGAGAAACTTAGACTGTACTATGTTTCAATTAAACTGCTTCTTTCTCATTCTTTAAAATATCACTATTTAATTCTTTTCAGCTTTTAGGTTAATTTGAATAAGAGATCTGACCCGCCCAGCCTAACTGTACATCTCTTCAAGGAAAGCTCCCATTTGCAGTGAGAAGAATAAGTGACATAGGTATGTATTGCTAAGACTCTTATTTTTGCTTCTCCTCTCTGCCTCCCCTTATATAGGAAACAGTGAGTAGAAGTGGGAAGGGAAGGGCCTGTTTGTTTTATTTTTTTAGTTTATTAAGTCTACTCCAGGCCAACAAGGAAACTTGTAAAAACCACTTACTGCATTGCCTTGTTGTCTTTCCAACAAAGGCGACAAGGAAGAACTTTTATTTAAGTTCCACATTACCATCCAAAAGTCAGAGAAATTTTGGAATTTCTGATGGATTTTGGTTTTGGCCCTCCTACTAAGTGGAGACTTAAAAATCTATATTTGCCTCATCTTGGATATTTGTTTAGCATCAGTTTGGCAAATGTGGCATAGCTCCAAAAAGGTGAGGGATGGTAGATGCAAGTTAAACCCATCCAACATCTTAGTGCAGTGCTGTGTGCTTTTTTAGGCCACAGACCCCATTGAGAATCTGATTAAAACTGCAAACCCTCTCCACAGAAAACTGCACATATGCACACTTTCACTTATGATTTCAGGGGGGTCTTGGACCCTAGAATCCCATAGGGCTGCAATCCCTGACCCCTAGGCTGCGGACCTGTACCGGTCCTGGTCTGTGGCCTTTTAGGAACTGGGCCACATAACAGGAGGTAAACAGTGGGCGACTGAGCAAAGCTTCATCTGTATCTACAGCCACTACCCATTGCTCGCACCACTGCCTGAGCTCCGCCTCCTGCCAGATCAGGGGGGGCATTAGCTTCTCACAGGAGCACGGACCCTACTGTAAACCGTGCATGGGAGAGATCCAGGTTGCGCGCTCCTTATGAGAATCTAATGCCTGGTGATTTGAGGTGGAGCTGAGGTGGTGATGCTAGCGCTGGGGAGCGGCTGCAAATACAGATTATCATTAGCAAAGAGGTAAATAATATAATAATAATAGAAATAAAGTGCACAATAAACGTAATGCATTTGAATTATCTCAAAACCACTCCCCTGACCCCTGCCCTGGTCTATGGAAAAATCATCACCCATGAAACCAGTCTCTGGTGCCAAAAAGGTTGGGGACCACTGCCATAGGGGACCCACAGACCCCAAGTTAAGGATCTTTGCTTCAGGGGTTTATAGAGAGCTTTCAGGGGATGTCACCGGGAGTGAGGTGACACATCATCAGAAGTTAAGTTTTAAGAAAACTGCTTGTAAATGTTCCATGTAGCTGAGAGTATATTCTAAGGTCTAGCCTTGGTTTGAAATTGTGTCAGGTAAGTTTTTAAAAATTGTTTTCTTGCCATGGCAGTGGAAGGCTAGTTAAGGAAGCGTGATCTTCAATTTCCTTTCCTGACTGAGTTGGGAACCCTTGCCAGAGATTGTCTGCCGTGTACTCGGGCCCTCTCTTTGCCAGAGCCGCCTTGATTTTTTAGAAAAGTGTGTCTGAGTCTTCTCGGGACTTGCTGCAGGCCTCGGGAGAGTTCAGTCGTTCTCCCCCACACGCGTTTTCTGCAGATTGTTTTGTCCTGCTCGTTCTGTCCCCACCGCTGGCTCCCAGAGCTCGCGCCGTGACTGTTTTTAGCAGAGGCTACTTGAAGCCATTCCAGGGGAAGCTGTTGCCATAGCTACCTTGGCTGTGACAGTTACCATTTTCTCCTTCTTGTTAGCTTGTGGTTTCCCTGATTTTTAAGGTAATAGCTGATGTTCTGTTTTCTGCCGAGCAGCTAGGAAAATATTGGATTTTTGTTGCTGTTGCTTTTGTTGTTATGGATGTTTGGTTTTATATGTTTGGAGTAGGGGTGTGTGTGTGTGTGTGTGTGTGTGTGTGTGTTGTATATGAGATAAGATAAAGCTGCTTCAAAAGATGTATATTAGAGCAAAATAATAATAATTTTATATAATAATATTTTTATATATAATAATAATAATTTTGCTCTCCTATAATATTAGGAGAGCAAAAGCCAAAAATACATATACAGTTGCTGAACTCCAATTTTAAATTTGGGTCTAGTGCTTGAATTTAGTCCACTTTTAGCCTAATTTTGCACTACTGGCTACAGCTGAGTAGCTTCTGCGGGGCGGGGGCGTGGGGGTAATGGCTGAGCTCATTTCACACTGCCTGAGACCCCCAGAGCCAGGGCCACGGCAACCTGGGCTGCGTTTGAACTGGACTCACCCCCAGGGTGCCTTTGAGGAGCAGATGGCTGGGTCAGGCTGAGGTTGCTTTATCTCAGCCTGCTCTGAAAATAACAGGGCAGGGCCAGCAGGCAGCAGCCACACCTGGTGGCACCAGCAATCCCATCCCATGTTTCTGTCCCAGGCTGTAAACACAACACTTAACACACACCTGGTGCACCAGGTGCAGATTAAGTCTACAGAGAGATGGGCGGTGGCCTGTTAACAGAAATCAAAGTGCGTCCCCTGGGCCTGCGCCTTCCTCTCTTTTCCTGCTCTCAAGAAGACACGGTTCTCAGCATTTGCTTAGCTTGGAAATGCTCATGAGGTTATAAAAAGCAAGCAACACAATAGTCAGTTTATCAGCGCACAGGACTGTGTGATTTGGGTGGTTGCCAGGCCATCAGTGGCTGTGCGGGGCTGATGTCTGCCGGGGAGGACCCTGTGGGCACATCTGAATCATGGCATGCCATTGCTGAAGTGGGGGGAGTGGCGGGTGGCTTCACCTCTCCTCACTGTACATGTAAGCCCACTCCTGTGCCTGTGCTCCCCAGATCAAGATGAATGCCATGCTGGAGACCCCCGAGCTCCCCGCCGTGTTCGACGGGGTGAAGCTGGCCGCAGTGGCTGCCGTGCTATACGTGATCGTCCGGTGTTTGAACCTGAAGAGCCCCACAGCCCCGCCCGACCTCTACTTCCAGGACTCGGGGCTCTCGCGCTTTCTGCTCAAGTCCTGTCCTCTTCTGACCAAAGAGTGAGTAGACCTCATGCCCTCTGTATGCCCACCTGCTGATCCGTTTGGCCTTGTGCAACATTCATAGAAGATCCTCTCACATTGCGTCCTTAAGGCATCAATGGAAAATGGCGTCATTGGTGCTAAAATAGCCACAGTCTTCATGGCAGTCTGGCGTCTGAATGCTGGAGGGTAGGAGAGAGTCAGATCTTTGTTGCTTGGAAACATCCCTTCCCCTACAGTATGGTGTCATTATCCATGACAAGGACTTTATAGAAAACAGTCGTCATTTTTAGGTAGATGTAGAAAACTAGGACAATATACTGTCCTTTAGCAAATGCCCTGTTGCCAGTTCTAGGACAGAGAAACCATCCTTGCCCAGAGTAATTAATAAACAAAAGCACAGGCTTATTAGTTGGATGCTCCCCATCTGCCTTATTGGAAAACGCACGGAGGTTAGCCATAGAATGCACTCAAAGAGACAGCTTTGTCCAGGCTTTTTCCTCCATCCTGGTATCACTTCTCACCCCCTTTTGGGGGCTGGCTACACGGGCTGAATGATTCTCTCCTAAGAGCAGACAAATGGGCAACAGAGACATCTGGGAGTTTGGGTTCTGTCCCTCTAGCTGTCTAGGTAATGTTCACGTGCTGCTGGCAACAGTGAAGAGCGCCCACCTTGGCCTCTGGGTGTTTGGGGTGCTCGTGTGCAGTTTTCTCACACTTGTGATGGTGACGCCATAACCCCAAGTCAAGAGAGACGTTGCCTAATAGTGGTAGAGTGCCATGTACGACGTAAATGTCATCATATTGAATTTGGAGCTGCCCCTGCTGAGGGGACATCACACTACAGTGAGTGCCACCACCAGGCACAAGACCCAGGACGTGGTGTTCTCATACACAGTGTTTGCAGTAAAACTGTGCTCTGCAGGGGGAGGGGAAGAACTGGGAAATAATAAAAATAAAAATATCTCTATAAAATAGGGTGTGCATAGGATCTGTATGTTTTGAAAGTTGTCCAGCATTTTTCATACTGGTATTTTGAATGTTTCTTCAATACTTAATTTAAATGATTCATTCATTTGGACTGGCTAGCGACATTTGTACCCACTTCAGGTTGGGTAAAACCACTAGGCCCAGTTCCTTGATCATCGCATTTTTAGAGAGCTTTTGAAAACCAAAATATTTAAAACTGCAAGTTTATGTGCAGATGAGCGCAAATTGCCACCCAGCTTCGGTTCCTGAGTAATTAGAGGGAGGAAGCCAGGGAAGAGCTGCTGCTGCCCGGGCTCCGGAAAAGCATCAAGGAAGGTTTGATTCCATACTAATTGTTCCAAGTGTAAAAGAAAGCCGATCACGGCAGTTTTTACCTCCTTTTCTTTTTTTCCTTTTAAAAATAATCCATTAAGTACAACAGTTTCTCCTTGCTTTTTTCCCTCCCTGGGACATTTTCCTGATGAGCAGCCCATGGTGCTGACCTGGTGCCACGTGACCGCCACTGAGATGCTCCCACCCACCTGCTGGTATAGAAGTGCATCCCTGGCCCCACGCCCTTGGACTGCACGGCTGTGTGTAGAACGTTAGCCCCAACCTGAGCCAGTGTCATCAGCATGGAGCCCCCAGGTCCTTGGCCAATTGCCATGCTCTCTCCTGGTAAACCTGAACTAGGGAGGGTGGAGGTCAGCTGAAGACAAAGGCAGCCCTGTCGCTTGTTTGAGAATTAGCTACGGTGTGAAGGTGAGTGTGAAGGGCCAAATTCCCCCAGACTATTTACTTTCAAAACCTCTGATTATAGGAGCAGCCCTCTTTAGAGCATGTTGGAACATTACTTAAGCAGCTAAATTCCAAATACCCAGGCTCTCTGACTTGAACAAGATAAGTGATTCAAGGGCAAAAGGATTTGTTTTATTCCTCTTCCAACTTTTAACTAACCTCTGATTTCTGACTTAGATTCTAATTTTAGGAATCACTATATCCTGTGTTCATGCAGGGTATCACAAAAATGTTTTCATGTTACGCTCTTTTTGTCCACGTTACCGCATTTGAAATTTGTTGAGTACCTCTCGTAGACATTGTACCACTTAATCCTCTTAACAACATTGAGGGTAGATTCGTTTTTCCTCTCATTTTAAGGACAAGGAAACTGGGAGTAGTAGAGAAGGAAACTGAACCCAAACCTGGAGTGTGACTTCAGAACTGATTCCCTTCTTATCCATGGGAAGTGGACAGGGACTTTTCTTGGGGTGCAGGTGAGAGAACCGAGGCAGAGAGCAGTAAAAGGCCAGCTATGATGAGGGCCATTAGCAGGACTGGCCCCCGGGTGGCCTTCAATTCCCACATGACCCTCTTTCTATTTCTGTCACTCTGTCGGAAGTCACGGTCCCCTGATGTTCTTTGTGTCACATTTCTGTAACAGCCTCCCATGTGTTTGAAGTTGAGGGCGGAAACATGTCTGTTATGGGTAAAAGTGCTTCTCCTGGGACTTTGAAGATTTTTCCTGTGAGGAAGACTGTCTGCAGCCTTCACAAGCGCCCCGTCGCCTGGAAAGTTCAGTTAACTGATCGACAACACACTGTTGATTTTACTCAGTAGTCCTGACTGCAAGCAGCCAGTTATGATGACTTTTGTGTGGAATCAGGACATGTCCTCTTGCTGATCTGGTATAGAAGAAAAGTTGATTAAAGATGAACATTGAAAGGATGTTATGAGAGTAGGGCTTTTTTTCCCCCTCTCAGCATTAAAGTCAGTTTGAAAATCTGTTTTAAGACAATTTACCCGATGATACATTACAGATGAATCTTTTAATGTCTGGAGAAAAACTTTGCTTCAATGGGATGATTTGTCTCTTGTTCACTTAGCAACAGATCAATATTTGCCTAATGATTCATTTTTTGTTCCCAAGAAGTGTTTGCTTTTAGTGAAGCAAGCAGACTAAAGTTCATTTCAGAATTATGAGAAAATCTAGATGGTGATACTAATCTCCATTTTTTCTGAATAAAAAATTTAATGCATATTCATTTTTTAAAAATGGAAAATAAAGCACACACAAATCATCTTATAAGTATTACAGCTCTTTTAGAATTTGTCTAGCAGGTTTTCTGGTTTTTATTGGAAAACCCCCTACATGAAAAAAATCACCTATAATTCTCCTACCTGGAGATAATGCACGGCTACTATTTTGGTGAGCATCCCTGTGGTTTTTTTCTTCTTGATATACTTGTCCCCACAAAATCAGGATGATATATATTGTTTGGTAACCTGCTTTAACACTTGGTATGCCATGAACATTTACCCACACTGCTGCTACACATCTTCTAACATTTGGTTTTTAACAGCTGCAGAATTACTCATTCAAATGTCCTAATGGCTGTTGGCAGCAGTGGTGTAGAGAGAGAGCCCTGAGTTGAAGTTTGGACTAGGAGGCAAACCTAGGTCTTCTACTTAGTTTAGAAACTAGCCACTGCACCCTGGCCAAAGTGACAGCCCCTCTGGTCGCTGGTTTCCTTCTACATAAAATGAAATCGGTATCTCTCTGATGTTGCCTTCAGCACTAACATGTTCGGATTCTGGTGCCCTTGCTTTGTTAGCAAGCATCAGAGAGGTCTTTTTAGAGGAAGGACCCTGGGAGAGGGGCCCTGACTACAGAGTAAGGACAAGAACCTAAAGAGAATGGTTTTCCTGTGTATCTGTCCTCTTCTAACTATTCCTATCCCCTGTGCTCCAGGGCAGACTGGCACTGTCTCCCTTGGGCTTTTTTTTTTTTTTAAGTACTTTTTTGAGCCAACATTTACATACAGTAAAAATGTAGATCTTAAGTATACAGGTCAGGACCTTTTGCGTATGTGTTCAGCTGTGTAACTGCCTCTCCTTTGGGCGTTTACAGGAGTGTCCCCAGTCACCTCCCTGTGTCTGACCCACCCATCTGTCGTCATACCACTTGAGTTGGCTTCCTCGAGTAGGCCAGCATCCAAGGCACGCAACAGTGTGACCCCGGCCTACCTGTCTAGATTCATCACTCCTGGCATCTCTTATTGCTCACAAAGTGCCTGCCCCCTGGGCTGTTGTCCCCTGGCTATAAGAAATCCCCCTTCATCTCTCTCCACCAAAATGCCTCCTATCCTGTAAGAAAAACTCAAGTGGCATCGATTCTGAGATGCTGTTCTCTGACTTCCCCCACTCCTCTCCGGCCAGGATGAGCCCCTCTTCTATCTTCCTAGCATGTTTCCCCAGCATGTAGCTTCTGTGTCCATTTAGAACATTCCATCTTGTCTTGTGAAAATTGGTATCTCTTTTATCACTGCAGTATATGTACTCCCCAAATCCAAAGCAGAACAGGATTCCTGGCAGTTCCAAATCTCAAGTACAATGCCATTCTGTGTCTTATTTTCCATAAACAGGCGTAGGTGTGAGATATTCTCATTTTACCGAATGCCATGTGTGCTTGGGCAAAAGAAACAAACTGCACTGTCTCTGGCTTGCTCGGTGGCGCTCCGGGGAATCAGGTGTACCTTCAGCTTTGACAGGGCTTTGTTTATCTTGGAAGGCTCTACCCTGTCGCTGGAAGAATATGGATTTTTGGGGGGGTCTTAAATTAAGACAGGGCAACCGCAGGCATAGGCATGATGGCAGTTTGCAACCTCCACCTTTCCCTAGGGGCCTGGCTGCAGTTTCCATCAGCAGGTCCAGGTTGGAAAGTGGAGACAGGCAGCAGGTGCCCGTCTCTGGAAGCCTGCTATTAAAATTTATAAACTCCCCTGTGGGAAGCCAGGCTGCCGCTTTTTCACTCATGCACAGACCTGTCGGTGTGGGTCACGGTGTAGCTAAAGATGAAGGCATTTAGGAGAAGCGTGATGGAGTACTTAGCTCACAGACAAGCCTTAAAATGGAGAGCTGAGGTGTCTTCGTTGGATGCAAGAGACATCCGGAAGCCCCTGCAGGGTCCAGAGGGGGAAAGCAGTGTGATCTAAACCACAGCCACATGCATGTGCATCCTTTCTTCCCCAGAGATAAAAATGTAATACCTTTCTTCTGCAGCCAGCTGCCACCTGTGCTGATAAGAACTGGATGTTATTGTTTCCCATGGGTTTGGGCAACACCTAAAACTTAGGGGTGAGGTCACACCCATTCCAATATCAAGCCAAAAATAAAACTTGGCTCTCCTATGCCAGAATGCCTTCTCTGAACATTTCCTCGTGGAATCTGCTTCAGGCAGTCGCAAGAGACTGGCAGGGGGGGGGGGGGGGGGGGGGGGGGGGGGGGGGGGGGGGGGGGGGGGGGGGGGGGGGGGGGGGGGGGGGGGGGGGGGGGGGGGGGGGGGGGGGG
>CAUYPO010013783.1:0-10897 GCA_963574435.1 Cheirogaleus major
GAGGCAGGAGGATCGCTTGAGCCCAGGAGTCTGAGGTTGCTGTGAGCTAGGCTGACGCCACGGCACTCTAGCCCGGGCAACAGAGTGAGACTCTGTCTCGGAAAAAAAAAAAAGAAAGAAAGAAAGAAAGAAAAGACATTCCCAGCAATCTGTACGGCTATGACGGGGCTCTCCTAGTGACCCCACACCTGATTGGTTTCTGGGATTATTCGCTTGGATTCCCCAGAACTCCGGATCAGTTCTACAGGGGCTCTCGAAGCCAGGTGTTCTCTATCTTACACTCCACCGGTCACTTAAGTACCGTGCTGGGACTGTAAATAAAGGGTACTAATGTTCTCGTCGTGCAAACCTTAGGTCTGAAGCCCAGCACCCACAGATATTTTCAGATGACTGCAAAATAGTTTCTCCCCTCTTATCCTGGGCTGAACCCCAAAACTCCATCTGTTCTCAGCAAGAAGAAGCCAGAAGGGGGCACAGACCCTTTCCCTTGTCCACACCTCAGGAATGAGGGTGGGTGAAGCCCAGGGGGAACTGAAACCGCCCGTCAGTAACGGGGTGCAAGGTGAGAACTGTGGTAAGGGGCTAGCTAAAAATAATGAGAATAATCAGTAACCGTCCCGCTGCGCCCCCGGTGTCCATAAAGATTCTTAACTTTCTCAGTCGATAACATCACCTTTTCCAAACCTACAGGGAGTGTTTAAGATATCCCCCAGGCCGGCATTCCAGTGGATCCGATGGCCCAGGCCAGCGGCCAGACCGAGAACCTGACTCAGCTGGACCTGTGTCCCCAGGGACTGGGGCAACACAAGCAGATGGTTTCTACATCCCTGTAATTTTGTCCCAATTAACAAACCTAATTGCCCAATCCCTTGCCTGCTAAACTATCCCTAAACACCCTTCTCCCAAGTTCCCGGGGAGGCGGGTTTGAGACATTTCTCCCATCTAGCACTCTGCGGAATAAAGACTCTTTCTGCCATAAAACCTGCTGGCTCCGTGTATCGGCTTCTTCCTGGGCAGCAGGCCAATTAACCTGCTGGGGACAACAGCCTGCTGCTGGCCCCTGATGCCCGATGCTAAGCCGGTGTCTGTCCCAATGCCTGCTCCTCCTCCTTGCCACCTGGTCTTCACGCATCCCCCACCCTCAATGCAAAAGCACCTTGTACGTGTTCTGAGGACCCAAGCGCTGGCTGAGGCCCCTGGGATGGTGTCTACCTCCCCAGACGGTCCTTTCTTTTGGTAAACCTGGGCCTTCTGGGCGCTCCACTTTGTCCCTATGCAAATAGGTCTCCACACCACACCCCGTTATTCAAGGGTAGTGGTTCTCAAAGATGTGGGACTATTTCTCGCTCTGTTTTAAAACAGAGAACTTTTGTAAATTAAGCTCTGTTTTCATAAGAATGTAAAAAAAAAAAGCCTCATTATTTAAACACCCTCTGGCAAGAACCCTTCTGCAAAGCACAGACTCCTCTTGCAAGAAGTATTGTCATTTGCCTGACTTTCCAAGTTGGAGGGTGGGGACATTTTTCCTTTAAAAAAAATTATTTTTGAGTAGTTTTAGATTCACAGAAAATTGCACTAGAACTGCCGGGATGGCATAGAGAGTCCCCGTAGACCCCACAATCAGCTCCCTGTGTTGTCACCGTCCTACATTGGCCGGTGCATCCGTCCAGTTACTGAACCGATATTGATTGATACGGGATTATTCACTAAAGCCCATACTTTATTGAGCCTCCCTTAGTTTGTCTCTAATGTCCTTCTGTCTGTTCCACAGCCCCAGCCAAGACAGCGCAGTGCATCTGGGTGTCACGCCTCCTCAAGCTGCTTCAGGCTGTGACAGTTCCCCAGATGTCTCTTGTTTTTGATGACCTTGACGATTTGAGGAGTACCGCTCAGGCGTTTTGTAGAACGCCCCTCGGTTGGGGTTTTTCCTCCGGAGCAGCCTGGATTTGTGCGATGTGGGGAGGACACCCACAGAGGCGAGCCGCCGTTCTGGTCGCATCCTCGAAGGCGCGCACCGGCTGCCGACGGGACGTGTCGCTGCTCACCCCAACCCTCACCACCTGGCCCAGGTGGTGTTTGCGGGTTTCTCCACTCTTTCTGGGTGTGGGATTTCTAAAAGTTGCATCCGTCTGTCCTCCCCAGGGATCCACTGTTTATTTTGGGTATTTACTTTCCCTGTTTGGAAATTGTCTTTCTGTCTGCGTATCACTCAGGTCTACATCACACTGGGGAAATCACTGCGTAAAACCAAAGGACTTCCTAACGCTTGCCTCTCCTCTGGTGACAATGACGCCTTTCACGTTGGGTCCACGCTGTCTCCTAGACAGCCTCTCTAGACCTGCGCTGTCCGATACGTTAGCCACTGGTCACTTGGGGCTGTTTACATCTAAATTAGCCCAAATTAAATACAATTTAAAATTCAGTTCCTCAGTGGCACTAACCACATTTTTTTTTTTTTTTTTGAGACAGAGTCTCACTTTGTTGCCCAGGCTAGAGTGAGTGTCGTGGCGTCAGCCTAGCTCACAGCAACCTCAAACTCCTGGGCTCAGGCAATCCTCTTGCCTCAGCCTCCCGAGTAGCTGGGACTACAGGCATGCGCCACCATGCCAGCTGATTTTTCTATTTTTGGTAGAGACGGGGTCTTGCTCTTGCTCAGGCTGGTCTCCAACTCCTGAGCTCAAACGATCCTCCCGCCTCGGCCTCCCAGAGTGCTAGGATTACAGACATGAGCCACCACCCCCGGCCTAGATCTGATTAATTCTTTGTGATGGATGTATCAAATTCCATGGTGGAGTTGTATTATGACTTATTTTGACTTAATCATTTCCCAATTCAAGAGCATCCAAACTTCCATCATCATCATTATTATTATTACTTTTTTGCTATTCTAAATAACACTCTAATTAACACTCTCATACTCATGTCCATGCCCTCTGGTACTTTTTTTTTTAAGAGAATAAATCCTCTCAATTAAAATTTCTTGGTCAAAGGTTGCAATTATCAGATTGCAATAGATTCGACAGATCCATTTCCCAAAGGGCTGTGGCAATTCCTTTGTTGCACAAGCAACAGATGAGGGTGTTTATTTTCCCACATACTCACCAGCACTGGTTGTTCTTGCTTTTTTGCTTAAAAAAGTTTTGCTGACTTGATAGTTTTGAAAATGAAAATGAAAATAAAATAAAAAAAAAAAAAAACAAGGGCCCAGGAGTTCAAGGCTGCAGTGAGCTATGATCATATCACTGCACCCCCAGCCTGGGCAACAGAGACGGACCCTGTCTCTTAAAAAAAAAATTAAAAATAATTTAAAAATTGCATTTCACTGCTGCTCTTGTTGCCAAGTCTGTAATGCTTTGTTGCATCTATTTGCTTTGAGGGCCAGGAAAGTATCTTATTCAACTCCAGCACTTCCTTCGTAGGGCCTAGATTTTGGCAGTTTGGGGTCATGTTTGCTGAATGCATAAACGAATGGCTTAATTCCGAAAGTCTGGTTCACGAGGACCAGAATTTTCTTTGGCCCTGAGGACAGATGTTAAATTATCACCCTTTAATTCTGCTGGGCATCAATTTCCCCATCCACAAAAAGGACTCATGAAAAAGATGCCCCTATGGATTCCTTCAGCTCAGACATTGTGGCTGTGAATTTCTGTGTCTCTTGGGACAAGAGCATCCAGGTTGGATGTGGGGTCCCTTGAAGATTGGTCCTGTGGCCTATCTGCTGGGCAACCTGGGACAAGTTACTTAACCTTTCTGTGCCTCAGCTTCTCCCTTGACAACTGATTCCTTTCCTCTTTGGAGGCAAGAGGAGAGAGGGACTTTCTGTACAGGAGTCTCAAACTCAAATACTCACAAGGGGCAAGCAAGGGGCTGTTAGGTGTTGGGGGTGCAACAGGGAAACGCAGAGCCAGGCCCCTCTACAGAGGACAGCATGACTCAGCTCCAGCCCGTGGGAACGTGGCCTCCCAGGTCAGGACCGTCTCTGGTCTGGAATGATTTGCCATCTTGGCAAGCCTGAGAACTCGGCTGTATTGTATTGGGTGTTAGCGGACGTGGGCCCAAATTCCAGCGAGGTTGTTATTCGCTGGTTGGGCTGGTTGCTGGGCTCCTGAGCCCCAGTTCTGTCCCCATTTAGTGGCACTGAGTCTCCATGGCTTGGAAAGTGATGACACAGAGGCCAGGGTTAAACCTGCCAACCGGGGAGGGCCGATCGCAGGTGTCAGATGCTCCTCGTTGACCCCCTTGTCCTGGGAGCAGGAGGGCCAGCTGCGGGTGAGGATGGTGTAATGAAGTTTAATGAATAATCCAGGGCACTGGCCAGGGTGGCTGTTTGTCGGCCTGAGGTGTCAGGGACAGGGGCTGGGTGACGAACATGGCTCTGGGGGGGGACAGGTCAGTGACCCGGCCCACCTCTCCAGCCTCATCTGCCCTCTGGTGCAGCCACCGTGGCTTCCCCACCCCTGCCTCTTCCTCACCCAAGCCAGGAACTCTGCAGCCCGGCCTCTGACAGTGCTGTGTGGCCTTGGGAAAGTGACCTGGCTTCTCTGAGCCCATGTCCACAGTGCAGGGTTCATTATCATACCCACTTTTCCAGGACGTTGTAAGCATTCTGCGATGTCATGATGTCTACTAGGGAAGTAGTATTTTAGTCCCACAGTACAGTGGAGGAAACAATGCACAGAGAGGTTAAGTGAGTTATTCAAGGCCACACAGCCAAAGAGTGGCAGAGCTAGTATCTATATCAAAGCCTGGCTCTGGGGTCTGTGTTTTAACTACTAGGCATTCTGCCTTTCCGTGCCAGAAACTGCCACTGCTACTATTACTACTACTGCCTAATATTTTTCTTTAAAGAGACTCCATTTAAAACTTTAATACTTGCCTTAGCTTTTTCTAAAGCCATGATATCCATGAAATTATGGATTTGGTATTTTTATATATACACACACACATATACATATCTATATACATGTATTTCCTCATGCAACAGAAATAAATACCAACTATTAAAAAACCTTTGGGATATGCTGGCCAGTATAAATGGGCTGGCATACAGTAGGCATGTATTAAATGCAGTTGTTGTGCTTCTTGTCTAAGCCTGAGCTGTGTGCCAAGGCCCCACCTCCTCCAGGAAGCCCTCCCTGATCCCACCCTGCTCCCAGCTGCCCTATGGGGACCTTTTGCCTCCGTCCTCCCAGCGGGTGCTAGAGTTGTCACTAGAGTGGGTGTTTTCCTCTCCCCTTCAAGCTGGGGGCCACCTCAGGGCATGAACTGGGTTTTATCACCTCTGCATCCCCAGTGCCCAGTCCAGGACAGGGCCCCTGACAAGGAGGGGTGTGTGTTTAATGTGAGGATGGGGATAAACTTGCCAGAGTCCTCATTGGAGATCAGCCAAGCAGCTCGACTTAACCCCAAGTGGCCGGGAGTTAATCATCAAACCTGGGGAGGTCCCACCTGGTCCAAGAAGGACACAGAATGTCTGGGCTGCCAGGTCTTCCTGGACCTCACTTCTCACTTTACAGATAGGGAAACTGAGGCCCAGATACAGGAATTACTGGCTCAGGTTCACCCAGTGAGCTGGTAACAAAAACAAGACATGACTCTGATCATGTCATGTCCCTGCCTAAAGCCTTCTGTGGCTCCCTAGTGCCCCCGGGTAAGGTCCAAACTCTGGCCTGGCACAGGCATCCCTGTGGACTCTGGACCAAGCCTGTTTCTCCAGCCCTGCCTTCTCTCTGCCAGTCCCTGACCCTGGAACACATCACGTTTTCCAATTCCAGACCTTTGCACGCCCTGTGCTTGATTCCTGGCTCAGCTCGGGCTGACCCCCCACTCCGGGCAGCCTTCCCAGCCCTGCCCCGCCCCCCAGCTGCCACCCTCTGATAGCACCCAGCATAACTGCCCTGGAACACCCCCGAGGGCAGGGGACAGGCTATCTGGTTTGAGACTAAAGGTCCCAGGAGGGACCGGCACAGAGTAGGTGTCCAGTACATATTTATTGTTTTGCTCACAAGGGCAGAAATTAAATTTAAAAAAATATTTATTGAATGAATGAATGGTCCCTCAGTCATTTGTTTGAACAGTACATAATTGTCGGGCATAAAACATCAGAGATGGAGAGGTGCTTCAGAAAAAAATATGCCTTTCTCACGTGACAAATGATCATAGTTTCCTGGTCGTTGTTTTCCCATCTCAGACCTACGCTGACCCCAGCAGAGGTTTGGGGAAGCAGCTTGGCACCTGGGACGAGCAGGTGAAGATCTAGAGTGAGAGGCGTCTGCATCCCAGAAGGGACGGGCCGGGGGGGAGGCTGTCCCTGCTGCTTGCTGGCAGAGAGGGCTCGGCTGAGTGAGTTCCGCTCTCTGAGCCTCAGTTTCCTTATCTGTCAAACGGGACGAGGTGTCGCATGAGTCCTGGGCAGCGCACGGGGAGGCGGCGAGGGTTGATCTCCTCCCCTCGCCACCCCCGAGAGCGGGGAGCGGTCCCTTTAACTCGCGGGGCGGGGCCGAGGCCACAGGAAGCTGCGGAGGCTGGAAGCGGCTCAGCACCCGCCGGCGGGACAGCGGGGCTGGGGACTGTCGCAGGGAGGTAAGGGGCCCGGGTCGCGCGCGAGCGCACCGGTCTGCGGCGGCTCCGGCCGAAGCCCAGGCTGAGTGGGTGGAGGCGAGGGAGGGGACGCTGCGCCGAGCCCTCCGGGAACGCGGCTCAGCGCGGGGTGCCCTGCAGGAGAAGGCTGGGGTCCCCGAGGGGCGGGGCGGGTCCTGCCGGCCAGAGGGTGGGGCTGGGCATTCTGCCAGCCAGGGGTTGGCCCTGGCGCCGAGGACTCGGCTGCAAGATGCCACCCAGCTGACCTCTGGGGAAAGGCCTCGGGGACACGGGAGGGGGACAGGGGAGGGGTCCTTGCCCCAACTCAGAGATGCGACAGGTGAGGCCCGGTGAGGAAAGGTGACTTGGCCGAGGTCAGGCACTGCTGGGACTGGAGCCCAAGCCCTGTGCCTCCTGCTGCACGGTTCCCCGGCAGGGCAGTCCCAGGTCCGCGTCTCAGCCGGGTGGCTGCCGTGCTGGGCGACAGCTGTGGGCAAGGAGTCTAGGTTCGTGGGGGGCGGGGGTGGAGGCTGCAGCCTTCCTCCTCCTAGTGGCCAGCAGCGGAACTGCGGGGCCAGCCCGGCGCTTTTTTGTTCCAGAGAATAAAAGGGGGCTTGTATTTGTTTCTTTTTTCCCCTGATATGTTTGCTCCCTCTCATCTCCTCCTCCTTCTCCTCTCATCCCTAATTCCCTCATCCACGCACTGCTTGTTGGCCTAAAACCGCCCAATGGCTTCCGATTGCAACTGGAGTTAGAGTGACCTCCAAAGTCCCCACCGTGGGCTAGAACACCCTGAGCTGAGCTCCTACCCCTCATCCTTTCTGTCTGCACAGGCGGCAGCCCAAGTTCATTTCTCCCTCAAGGTCGTCCTGCGTGCTGTTCGAGACAGGAATGCTCTCCCCTTGGCTGTCTTGTCATTTACTTCGAAACTCCCTCACTTGGGAACTACAGATCAAAAGAAAGTTAAAAGCCCTTCCAACCAATCAAAATGCCTGGATCTGACTTGCATGCTCATTCAAACTGCTGAAAACCCCCAAGCCCCCAACAACCACAAAACCAACCATTTATTACATCTAATGAGATGATTGGGAGGTTTTAAAAAATTTATTTACTTTTGTAGAAATGGGAGCTCACTGTGTTGCCCAGGCTGGTCTCGAACTCCTGGCCTCAAGTGAACCTCCCACATCGGCCTCCCAAAGTGCTGGGATCACAGGTGTGAGCCACCATACCCTGGCCATGATTGGAAATTTGAAAAATTATCAGCTATTTGGTGATATTAAGAAATTATTATGATTTTAGGTGTGATAATGGTATTGTGATTACATTTTATTTTGAAAAAATTAGCATCAATGAGGTATAGTTTACAGAAAATAAAATTAACCACTTTAAGTATAGAATTCGATGAGTTTGGACAAACGGATACGGTCATGAAATCCTGTGGCTACATTAAAAGCAAAAGAATTCTTTGCCTTTAGAGATACATGCTGAAATATTTATAGATGAGATAAAATAGGGGAGAAAATACAATGATGATAAAGTGGGAAGAATACTGACTCAGGAAGGGGCAGAGGGCACTGATACGGCTGAAGCCGAGTGGTTCTCCAACCTCTCGCTACGTTGACATTTTCTTTAACACAAGCTTTTTAAAGTTTCTCTGCTGAGAAATATCTTTCCCGACTGTGCTTGCTAAAATATCCCCCCAAGTCACTCCTATTTGAACTTCTGCGGTCTGTCTCCCCAGCTGGAACGTGGGCTCTGGCCGAGTGGGAGCCTCTTCTGACCTGCCCACTCCTAGGTCCCCACACCTGGGCCCACCTGGTACATAGTAGGTGCTCAATAAGTCTTTTTCTGAATGAATCAATGAATGATGAGTGAATGAATTTTCCCACTCTCTCATTCATTCCTCACCACGTGTCGGTCACGCTCGACATTCCCAGCACTGTGGCAGCCACCGTTGTTGCAGAATGAAAGGGCCCCCAGTCCCCACCTCTTTGTCCAGATGGGGAAACTGAGGCTCAGAGAGGAGTAGGTACTTGCTGGGAGTCTCTCAGCTTGGCAACCAGACGGGGCTAAGGACACCCAAGCCCAGGGGCTTCTCTGCCTTGCCCTCCCCCGTCCTGGTTAAGGGGACTCTTGACTGGAGATGGCTGGGCCGTGACCTTTGTACCCTCCGGCAGGCCGTCCTCGTGGGTGCGGAATGGAGAGCTCTCTGGCCGATCGTGCGGAGGGCGAACCCTTCCACACGGTCACGCCCATGCTGGAGAGCTGGGCGCTGTCCCAGGTGGCGGGCATGACTGTCTTCCTCAAGTGTGAGAATATGCAGCCGACCGGCTCCTTCAAGATCCGGGGCATTGGGCATTTCTGCCAGGAGGTGAGGATGTGCGGGCGGGAGGGGAGCGGTGAGGTTGTACGGGGACGGGGGGGGGTGTTCGGGCAGGAGGGGAGACGTGAGCAGGTAAGAGGAGACAGGTGAGGGTAGGGCTGTGGGCAGGATGAGGGGTGGAGTGTTGGGAGTGGCATGGGGACGTTCTAACATCAGGTCTCCATGACACCTGCTTACTTCTCTTCCCAGATGGCCAAGAAGGGATGCAGACACCTGGTGTGCGCCTCAGGTGACCCCACCATTTTCTGTTTCATGGGGGTCCTCAGGGAAGGGGCTGGGGGAGGAGGAGCAGACTGGAGCAGCAGTGGCTGTCCAGGGATTGGCCTTCTCTTAAGGTCCAGCCTCACCAAGATCACAGATGAGATGGCCACCACATAGGTCCTCTCCTAGCCTTCTTCCCGTAATTTAGGACTCATGGTGGGAGCAAGTGACAAGTGAACTGAGCAAGTGAACTCGGTTCATACCGGTTTAAGCTACAGGTTCTAAGAACTGAAAATCTCGGGATAAGTGGCTTTCAGGAACAGCTGGATCCAGGAGCTCTCCTCTCTATTGCTTCTTCTCTTGGCTTTTCTTTCCTCTAGATTAGCTTTATTTTCACAGAGGCCTTATGGTAGCAAGGTGGCCACCAGGAGTTTCAGGCTCGCAACCTGCCATCTGACCAGTCCTAGTGAAAAGGGAGCTCCCTTCGTGATGGCTCTCACCAGTCCTGGAATTGGTCTTTTTTGGCTCAGCTTGGGTCACGTACTCATCCCTGAACCAATCATGGATCAGGGGCTCGAGTCCTCTGATAGGCTCTATTTAAATCGTTTGTTCACCTCTGGAGCTAGGAGGAGGAGTCAATGGTGGGGTGTATGAATGGAGCGGGGAGGGGGGGTAGTGAATCCCAAAGGGAAGCGGAGGGGGAGGGGAAGGTGCATCACCCAGCAAACGCATCTCTGCCCACCGCACCCCTTCCGCTTCCACAGGGGGCAACGCGGGCGTCGCTGCTGCTTACGCCGCTCGGAAGCTGGGCATCCCTGCCACCATCGTGCTCCCCGAGAGCACCCCCCTGCAGGTGGTGCGGAGGCTGCAGGGGGAGAGGGCCGAGGTCCAGCTGTTTGGGAAGGTGAGGACCCCCTGGAGTGGGCTGTGGCCCCTCCACCCCACCCCACCCCCAAGAGATTCCGTCTCCCTTTTCTTTTCTTTTGGCTGGAACCCAGTTTTCTCATAGGATGGCTGAGCTGAGGGGTGGGCGTGAGGGGTGGCGTGTGCCGAGGGCTGGGACCTCCCTCTTGCCCCTGCCCACCCTGAGAAGACCCCCCTCCGTGTGCGACCCAAGGGAAACAGGAAGTGGCCACTGCAGGAGGGGGAGGGTCTGTCTTCTTAGATCCTCAATGGCACTTGCTGTCACCCACTTTTAACACTTTTTTCATTTGTTAAGACAAAAAGTATAAAGATAATGGCAGCACTTCTCAGTCTGAGACCGCCCCATAGAAGTGACGTCCACTGACGAGGTATCACTGGTTCACTTTGTTACCAAAGAAATGGAGACATACACACAGAATCTTTCTCCCCTTCTGGGAAGAAGGAAAAAAGGTCATTCAAATACTGGAAAACAGATTTTGAGCAGGGGTGGGACATGGTTGGTTTTTTTTTTAAGTGGGTATTTTTTATTTTTTTATTTTTTTGAGACAGAGTCTCACTCTTTTGCCCAGGCTAGAGTGCCGTGGCGTCAGCCTAGCTCACAGCAACCTCAGACTCCTGGGCTCAAGCAATCCTTCTGCCTCAGCCTCCTGAGTATCTGGGACTACAGGCATGCGCCACCATGCCCGGCTCATTTTTTCTATATATTTTTAGTTGGCCAATTAATTTCTTTCTATTTTTAGTAGAGACGGGGTCTTGCTCTTGCTCAGGCTGGTTTCGAACTCCTGACCTTGAGCGATCCACCCGCCTCGG